>VZTF01000681.1:820201-868281 GCA_013397755.1 Cnemophilus loriae
GGGCTCCGGGGACGAACGCACCGGTGGAGCCCCGGAATCCCCGAGCCGGCTTCGAGAGAGTCTCCCCGGCCGGCATCAGCCAGGAGCCGAGGGATAGGGATGTTCTCGGGTACCCATGCCCGGGGATAACGGATAACGTGGTTAGAAAGTGCAGAAAGGGACTCGGTGCGTGTCCTGGGGAATCACAGAAACGGTGTGGTTGGCCCGTCTGGTCCCACCTCCCTGTGTGAGCAGGGTCATCCCAGAGCACATGGCACAGGATTGCATCCAGACGGTTCGTGAATATCTCCAGTGAGGGAGAACCCGCAGCCACTCTATTCTCTGTTTCAGCGTGGGTCACTGCACAGTAAGGAAGTTCTTCCTTATGTTCAGGTGGAACTTCCTGTGCATCGATTTTTGCCCATTGCCTGTGTCCTACTGCTCAACGCCACCGAGAAGAGCCCTGCTCCATCTTCTTGGCACCCCCCCTTTAGATATTTATACACATTGATGAGGGAGAGACGACCTCTCATCTCCTGTGCACAGCAAAACCTTTGTTTGAGTAGGCTAAAATATTTAATTGATCTCTAGCTGATAGAATGTCACTTGCTTATCACCATCATTAATGTTCCTGGTATTTGTCCTCAATTCTTGCAGCCAGCAACACAGCGACTGCAGACCGTGTGTGTATGTGCACATGAATTATACACATTTAAAAGGCAGCTTGTGTTGCTGATACCATTTAGCAAAACCTGTCTAATTCACAGCAGCCCTTACTTGATGCCTTTTTTATTCAATGCAAGCCTCTCCCACCCTCCTCCCTTGTCACAGCGAGCACTGCTTCTGCCCAGAAAGGTTCATCTGGAAGTCCTGGCATGTCCTGCAGCCCCAGGGACACATCTATGCAATCCCTGCAGGAGATCCGTCAGCATGACAAGGCACTGAAGATGTAGCTCCCAGCTGCTGATGCGTGGAGAAGGATGAAAAGCTGATTTCACTGTTGGAAGGAAAGAAGAAAGTGAGAAACAAACATGAGCTCAGCACAACATTTGGAAGGGCAACAGCAGATCTGGCGGATCTGTAGAGGGAGTTCCAGGCTGTCAGCGATGCTCCACTGAGACCATCTCAGTTCTCTGTGTCCCTTGGTACCCAACCTCTTGTCTCAGAGAGTACCCTCCTGTGCCACAGCCTCGGGGATCACCAGCAGTTATCCCAAATCATTCAAGAATTTGGCCAGTAAAATTCCAAAAGGAAGTTTAAATATAACTCCAGTAGAGCTGTCTGCTGGCCTGGCTGCCTGGCTGGCTCAATACCTGAGCTGCAGTACCCCAAGCCACATCCTGTGCTCCATGCAGCCCAGTCCCTGATGTGCTGAGGGTCCCTGCGCTCCTCATGAGCATGACTTGGGAGATGCACAGCTCCCAGCCAGTCCCCCACCTACAGCCTCTCTAGGAGCAGGTCCTCGGGTGGGGAGCACAGCTGGGTGGCTGCAGCCAGGGGACCTGCAGGCCAGTGGTGTCCCTACCTGTCCCCCAGCCAGGGTGCAGCATTCCAGCTCAGTGCCTTTGGGACGCTGCTCTGCTGCCACGTGAGCGAGAAGGAGCCCGCGGTGGCCGAGAGCCAAACTGGCTCTGGAGCTGCCAGGCAGGAGAGAGCTGGGTGAGTCTTACCCTCATGTGGTGCCCAGCCGGGCCAAACCCGGTTTTCAGTGTTAGAAAGTAAATGCACGAGCAAGGGGGAGAGATGAAAATGCCCATGCAAGCTCCCCTCATCAGCCATAGGGAACATCACCTTGGTAGGTCAGCTCTCAAACACCCATCCTTCGTGGGAAGGGAAGCTGAGTGTGCACCACCTCCAGCTGCTGTAAACACACCGGCTGTGTCTAGCAAGCTCCGTGTGCCCCACTCCTCCCTTGGTGTCCTCACCTCCGCTGGACCCATCTTCCCCTGCTCTGCCCAGCATCCACGGCACTTGGATATTCTGCTCCTGCCTCCAGGGGCTTGCTGAGAAGCAGCCAAGGAGTCTCCACATTTCTGCAGCACAATTCACTGGGAAGTAAACCATCTCTGCTTTCCCCAAATTCAACAAAAGCACCTGACCCGCATCCCCAGTCCTGCTTCTCTGCCTCATCCTCACCCCAGCTGTGTCCCTGTGCCTGCCCAGACTACATCAAGCAGCTCTGGGTGCTGCCTCCCAGCCCTGTGCTGGCCCTGCGCAGGCTCCGAGGAAGCAGTCTCCAGGGAAACTCCTCTGCTGAGCAGTGATTTGGGCAGGAGCTCCCCACCTCCCTTGCTCTGTGTACAACAGCTTATTTATTTCTCCCCGACTGAAGCGTGGCTTGCATATTTATCGCAGACAGCCAGCTGCTTTGGTGCTGGCCTGGAGGTTTAAAGATGCTTTGATGGTGGCCATTAATGTCTCTCAGCATCTCTGGGTCTTGCTTGGCTGGAATATCCCCAGCTTCATTTCTGCTGGTCTGGCAAGCTCACCTAGGGTCCCAACCTTCCCTTTGGGAACAGCTTTAGTTTAGTGGCCTGGAGCAAGGCCTCTGCATGCGAGGAGAACAAAGCAGCCAAGGTGACTGATACACTCCTTAACCTGACCATCCTGTTTGGCTGGCAGCTCATCCCTTTTCTCAGGTTCCACTTGCCTAATTTTGTCCAGCACTGTGGCCACGAGGTCACCGTTCAAAGTGTCTCCTCCAGTTTCACCTTTGCTCTAGTCTGGTCCCGAAGGCTGATCAGTGTCTGCAGCACGCTCCTGATCACACCTCTTTTCCCTGCATCCAGGGGCTGTGCAGACCTCGCAGTCAGCTCAGATTTGAAGTGTGTTTCCTAAGGGAATTTTCTCTCCCCAGCACCTCCAGACCAGTTTGCTTGCTGCCAGTGCTGGTCACGCTGTTCCCTGGTGAGATGCCCAAACTTTACACGTGGATGGCAGAATATTAAGGCTCAGGCATCTTTAACGCTTTGCAAAAGAGAAAGAGGATTTTGCCAAGGAAAGTCCAAGCTTCCTATCCTGAGTCATATGCTTTTACTTATTTATGTGGTTGTTATTGCTCCGTGAACCCTGCCAGGCAACAACTTTGTCAGGGACAATGCACACAAGGTTGGGCTGACTTTCCTGCAGCAGCCCTGCAGTATTTCCCTCCAGCAAACCTGACTGCCCCTGAGGAGTGTCAAAGTCCTGCTCCCAAAGGACTTGCAAATGCAGCCTGACCATGCAGCTGCTGGTGCCCACAGGGAAAAGCTTTTCAAAGGACACCCAGAGTTCATTCCTAGAAGAGAAAGCTCTTCACTCTGAGAAGAGGGTGGCATACTGGTACAGAACCATTCTCAGGACTTTGGGCCAATGATTATAACTCTGAGATTAAAATGGGAAATTTCAATTTCAGAAAACCTGACAGTTTCCCACTGAAAAATACTCAGCTTGCCCTAAAGTTTCTCATCAGGATAATCTGACCCAACCTTTTCAGTCTGGCTGAGATTCTTTCCCACAAGGCAGTGGAAGCCCAAATTCCAGTCCCAGTTTGCTGCCCCAGCGGTGAGTGGGGCTGAGGGCAGGCTACCAGCAAATCCCTGTCACCCTGCCTTGGCAAGTGCCTCCCAACCCCAGCAGACACCTCTTAGTGGCACATTGTGGCCATCACAAAGGACTCGAGTACTTTTAAAATAAAACACACAAACCTTTTATTCTACTACTCAAAATACCCACATTTCAACCTGCTTCAGCTCAGGACCAGAGTAAAGTGTCCATTCTTGCAGGTTTCTGCTGAGAGACCTCCAACATCCCCTTGTTTAATGCAGATTTTAACCTCTCCTTGCTCCATGTTTTTAACCCCAGAGCTCCCACCCCTGCTCTGGAGAGAGGGACCATGCACTAAAACACAACACGCAGCCTCTTCTCCACTTCTGCTGCCAGGGCACAGGGATGAGAACACACTGAGTGCTCCCAGACAGTCCCATAGGCTTTTTCTATCTGCAGCCATGTGATCCAGAGAGATGGAAGATACTCCCTGGCTCTGAGATTAATTCACTTGGACCCTTCCAGCAAAGCATATGAACGATCAGCATGAAGAGCGAGCACATTCCCACCAATAAGTAATTTTCAACCTGCGTAATAAAACAGCAGACACTAACGAGTTCCATTACATCCCCATTAAAAAGTGCTTTCACTTAGCAGGACTCCACAGCCCAGGGGCTGGGGCTCAGTGGTTTGATGCTGCAGCCCAGCCAAAGGCACTGTGCTCTCAGGGCACTCGTGCCATGCGTGGGGTAGGAACCAGCTCCCGGAGCCGCCGGCCCCTCGCTGCTCCCACCCATCCTCTGCATGCTGGGAAGTGGTGCTGGAGATGTGTTTGTGCCTGAGAGTGCACCCCGTGGATTTTCCTGGTGTTGGGAGGTTAGGTTGAAATGTGAGCAGACATCCTGTAATAAAAAGTCTGAAGTCTGCTATGCAGCTTTTGCGTGTTTTTAATAAGTGGATTGGAGGGGGGGATATCTAATGATACATAACTGCTTTTATCATCACAACTTTTCCCTCCAAAAGCCACAGTCCTTGTAGGACTCCCCCAAAGCCAGTAAATAATCTTGACTGCTTGAGAAAAATTCCCCCATTTCCCGGTTATTGATGACATGGGCTTTGCAAAGCAATACCTCCTCTAGAACACAATTTCTCACCTTGTATATTTTGCTGGAGATATATTAGCCCAAGGTTTCGTATGTCCCCTAAACCATTTCCATTGCCAGGAGCTTGTGAAAACATGACATAAGTTGACCATTGAACCTGATATTTTCTCTGAACGATGTTTGCCCTCCATGCCACCCCTCCACCATCAAGAATTTCAGCAAAAATATTTCAGACACTTCTACAGAGAGAAATAAGAGCTCTACTATCCTTGTTCAAGATGCTTTAAACTCCGTATGCTTCAGATGAGGTGTCCTGCATCCTTCCCAGGTCCCAACCACCCACAGCAGTGCCAGAGGTCCTCAGGGACTCAGCCCACCCAAGGATGTGCCATTCCCGTGGAGAAACAAAGCATGCTGGCAATGTGCTGTGATTCCCATGAATTTCTGTTTCCTTGCCATCAGCTCCTTGCACCAGCGCTGGCCAGGGTCATACATCTTTCTGCCTTGTGCCTGATGTGCAGGGAGGCACCAGCCAGCAGCTGCTCCGTGGAGCTCAATTAATTCAAGCAGTGGCAGCTTGTGCAGGTGCCCTAAAAGCTCCCGAAGACTCAAGGTGAGAATCAATAAGATTGATGGGTGGAATTGCTGGGATATTTTCCTCTAAGCACCTGAGGATAATTAACAGCCAAAATGCTTGGAGTCAACCACCAAAGTTATGAAATACTAAATCAGAGGCAGCTCCCAGCAGCTTCGCTCGCTCTCTTTGCAGGTTGTACATTCACGATGAAGCCATCAGCCATGCACGGCCGCAAATTCTCTCTTTTCCCGTGGGGCTTCTGCTCCTTTCAGTAGCTGGCAGTTATTTAAATATTGTTTTACCCCTCTGCAGTCAAAGCAAAGCCCTGGGCTTTGCCATTCAAATCCTAGCCTGACCCACAGCACGAGGACATCGCTGCCAGGTGTTTCCCTGGCAGGCAGCACCCTGGGATCTGTGTGTTGCACCAGTAGGTACAGATCCAGTGGGTGCTGTTCTCCTCCTTGGATAGCCAGGGAACTGAAAAATAGTGAGAAGTTAAGATCATTTTGCTCTTTTGTGTGCAAGAGTTCAGATTTCTGCCCCTCAACTTTTGAGGGCATAGGGCATCCTACCCTGGTGCTTTTCTTCCCACTTTTGCAGCTACATTGACTCTGGTGCCAGGCACAAGCAGCCAGCAGCCTGGACTCCAGTAGGCATCATGGGGGTACCAGAGGAGGTGGAACTGGGCAGGAACCCCATCAAGAGCCAGTCTGGAATAGTGGGGCTGAGCTGCCTGGCCAGCTGTCCAACACAGAGTTCAGGTCTTCTCCCGTGGCCCACAGCAGAGGGTCAGCACACACCCACTCCCTGTCCAGCCGGTCCTGGCTGCCTGCCCTGAGCACCAGCCATCACACCATGAGTGACAAAGGACCCCAGGAGGGTACAGCACATCTCTGTGTCCAAGAGCTGCACCGTGCACATAAACAAAGGGGCTGGAGCAGGGGCAGCTCCGTGCCCGACTCTACTTGACCCCCAGGCATGACTAAATGAGCCTCCTTCGACCTTGTGCTGCGTGGGCCTGTTGTGCTCCTGGTGTCACAAAGTTCTTCCTCCACTGCATATGTTTCTGCTCCCATCTCTGCTTCCATTGCACGGAAGTTTCAGTGCTGAGCAGGTTTTCCTGCCTTTCCTCTCCGTGCAGTGGCTTGGGGAGGGCTCCATCCTGCACAGATGCTCCCCCAGCAGCCAGCACAGCTCTCCCGTGCACCCAGCACTCAGGGTGCATAGAGGGGGCATGGCTCCGTGCTCTGAACATCCCCTCCCCTCCACTTGTGCTCTGCCTCGAGCCAGGCCCTCTGGCTGTGACTCCCACTCAGCCTCGCCAGCTTTGTGTTTGGTTTCTCAAATATTTTGCTGGTGCAAAGGAAACATCAGCCTGCTGAATCGTGAGCTGAGCCACCTCCACCTCCGAGCTGAAGCCCACGAAGTGGGAGAGATGATAACTTGGAAGCAAAGCAATGCCAAAGCGTAGAGCAACGTACACCAGTCCTCCTCACCTCCTGGCAGTCTGCCCTGGTGCCACCAAGTCAGGCTGGGGACAGTCCCCGTAGCCAGGATGCTGGCATTGCCACTGCACCCACCACAGCCTCCTGATAACACCCTGTCAGCAGCTGATCAGCAAGTCAGAGGTAAAAGGGCTTCAGCAAAGTGCAGTGCCAGCACCCAGCCGTGGCCACCGCTGTACAAGCACGGCCCGTGGGACACAGGCAGGGGGATTAAGAGATCTGTGTCAGCAGTGGGCTTGTGTACACAAACACGGCAGCTAAAAGGGCTCATGTTCATGCTTTGTCCCCAGGGAGGTCACTGGGGATGGGAAAGGGTCGTGGAGGGCCGGACGTGCGGTGTCTGTGTGAGTCCTCTCAGCCAGAGGAGGAATGGGGCTGGGGATAGCAGAGTGAGATTGGCCTCAGGCAAGGGGACTGTCCCCCAGCTCCCCTCCCTGCAGAGACCCGGGCTGGGGATGGCAGATAATGCTGTAGTGCCTGGAAGGTTGCAGGGAACTCCCTGGCTCTGTAGTAGCCCTCAGGAGGGCTGGAGAACCTCACCTTATTCTGGAGATAAGAGGAGAGGAAAGGAATTGTTCCACCAGTGGTTTTAAAAAGTCAGCCCGGAGCTGTTGATGTAAGAAAGAGTCATTGGAGTCAGCAGCTGCAATGGCATTAACGAGAGTATCTCTAAGTAACCCCAGGATATTGCTTGTCTGCTTTCCCAGCTCCAGGGGGCAAGCAAGACTACGAGATGCTCTTGGACACGCTCCTGTAAAGCTTCCAGGAGGATCTTGAATCCATAGACCACAGAGAACCAGTGGACCAGGAGCCCAGGCTTCAATATACTGTATTGTATGACTTTAGATATTTGTCCTTGCCTCTTCTGCCCCTGTACTTCCCAATGAGCTCCTGAGGTTCTTGAAAGCCAAACAAGCAACAGCGGGAAAAGACCCACCTCAGGGACCTGAAACATCCCCTGCCTCCAACACTGTCAGGGGAAATTAACGTGGGATGAGAAGTTCAATTGCAAATCTGGGGATGCAGTGGCCGTGTTCTGCATCGATGCGTTCATTTTTACAATTACACCAAGCAATATCAATTATATCCAGTGATTGAAGAATTCCTGAGGATGTTAGGTGATGGAGATTGATACAGGAGTGACAATGACTGACCAGCTCCAGTCACATTGGGTGAAAGGATCTCAGGCCAGAAGTGCAGAATTTGCAGGTGGATTTTGTTATATTTTGGCTGCCCAATTTGGTGGTGATACAAGAGCTTTCCCTTGTCTGATGAGAGGAACAGTGCTGACCTGTGAGGGAGCCTGTCCTCCTGCCAGGCTCGTTGTTAGACTTTGAAGTTAAATCATGAGCAAAATAAATGCAAAGTGAAGCTGTGTGCAGTCAGAGCCAGGATTTCTCGCCTATGTTTCAGTCTGTTCAATTTTCACGCTTTTCAGCTAACACTGTTTGTTCCTAAACACGTTTTCATCCAACAGCAAGCAAGGCCAGAACTTCAGAAACAGCAGGAGCCAGAGAGGAGTTTATCCTCTTCAGAGAGCGACATCTTTCAGGTCCTCTCCATCCTCAGAAAAAGAACAAGGAGAAAAGCACATATTGCCCCTCTCCACCCCAGCAAGTTACTTAAGCTCCTGTTCCCACAGTGAACTCTTGCCTCTGTTTCAGTAGAGCCAGCAAAAGGTCAGCACAGGACCACCCCAAGGTGGTCCTTCCCGCTCTCCAGAAACCCTTGACAGCAATTTATGTCCTAAACCAAGATCACCCCATAAGTCTGCCCAGCTTTACTCTTGAAACAGGATTTTTTTTTGAGCTTGCTTCCAGCCTACAGCCTTATCTTATTATTTTGTAATTCGTCTCCGAAAGATGCAAAACCAAGGCTCGTGCCAAACCAAAACATCCCTGAAGTTTATCCGAGCAGGGAGGAGCATGTGATGGTGGCCCAGAGCCTGGAGCAGGATGGCAGCTGGAGCCTGGAGAGCAGCCAGGGATGGTTAATGCTGGTGGGCCACAAGACCTCCCCAGGACAACACGACACAAAAGCCACGTTAGTGGCTGCTTCTGACTTTCTCTCCTGCCTAGTGGGACAGGAACACCAGAGAGGGGAAAGCCCGGGCCAGCGTCCCTGCACACACATCTCTCCCTCCCTGCACCTGCCAAATCCAGCCCCATTCCTCCTCCCAGCAGGTCCTCAGGTGGTTTTGCCCGAACGCTCCCTCCGGCAGGCACGAGCCATCCTGCTCCGTGTGGCACTGCAATTCCTGTGCCAGTACTGGCCGCCTCTGCAGCTGTACTGTCTTAGCTGCTAATTTAATAATTAACTTTAGCGAGCCTCATTAAGGCACCTCCTGCCTTTCTCCACATGGCGATGGCGTGTCACGGTCGCCGATAATCCCGGCCGAGGCTGGGGCACTGAGCTGCTGCTGCTGTGAGGCACCCGGGCACGCCGTCTGCTCGGTCCTCAAACACAGACATGTCTTTCCAGGGCTCTCCAGCCTTTCTCCCCCTCCCCACGCTCTCTGGGAGCCGAGCACTTCCATCTCGTCCCCTTTCCAAGCAGGGGGTCCAGTGACAGATGCAGTGCAATTGCTCTTTGAGGACTATTTGGGATGGCACCATCTTTCCACAGGGCAGTGGAAAATGATTCCATGGAGTTCCCCAAGTGTTGGTGTTTGGGGTGCTTTGCCTAGTGAAGCTGTTCTCCCTGCAGCCCCTCTAGTGTCCTGCTCAGTTGTGTGGTAGCCCAAACACCAGGAAAACCCACAGGAAATTGCAGTGAGGTTGGCTGCTCAAATTTAAACTTTTTCTAACACACTACATAACCATTTTTGTCTCATCTTGAAGATCTGCTGGCTGCTAGAGGGCAATCCTGTCCATTCATCCCACTTCCAGGGGACGGGGCAGCTTCGGAGCCAGCTCCTGGGCTGCACCTGTCCCAGCAGCAGCTGCTGGTGTTCGGGGGTTTGCAGTGAAATGCCAGCACCAGAGCAATCAGGATCTGTCCTTCCCTGGAAGAACCAGTTCCCCAGGTAGCAGCAAATGGCACTTTCCCTTGGGCAGAGGCCAGGGACCCCGTCCTGCTCAGCAGGGCTTTGCAGATAGGCCGGCTGCAAGGCGTGCAGTTCACATGAAGAGGGCAGATAGCGCAGCCGGGCTCCGAGCGCTGGGCCCTCGGAGAGGCCAGAGGGATGGAGTGAGCCAGCAGGGCTTTGCCCGTGATAAAAGCTTCAGCACTCCTGAGTGTAATCAGGAGAGGGCAGCCCCAGCTCTTAACTGCATCTCTGGTGAGCCAGGCTGGGTGGGGTGACACAGGCACCCAGGACAACAGTGCCGGAGATAACTCGGCGCCCCAGGAGACAGAGCTGGCAAGGGAGGGAGGGGCTGCCTCTGACAGGGAGGATTTCCCACCATGGCAGGTGCTAGTGCAGCCCAAGGAGTTGTGCTGCTGTGGTGGGCTTCCCTGCGTGGCCAGTCCTTTGGGAACTGGCAGTGCCATCCTCGTTCCCTCTCCCTCACTCTGGGCCTCTGCAGTGGAAATTCCCTCATCCCTGCCTCCAGGGAGAGGAGGTCCAGGGAGTAAAAGGGAGATATTTATGGTTGGCTCAGCACCAAGGGCTGCAGATCCTCCACCACCAGCATCCCCAGCTGGTCTCAACCACCTCCTGTCCTGCTCAGAAGCGCTTACAGGTTCAGAGACTCTCTTCTTTCTTGCAGCAGCTTTCATGTGCTCGTGTGGCCAGACTTGGGCCTCCTAAAATCATAATGCTCCAAATCAGGACCTGGTCCCAGCTTTGCAGCCCACACCATGTCTCTCAGGGCAGCTCGACCCCGTTCCTGTGCCCACCCTCCTGGCAAGAGCTGCTCCACCAGCCAGGGCTCCATGCTCTCAAAGCAAACTATTTTTTTCTCCATGTTTTTAACTGATTTCTTTTTTTGATCAAGCAGGGTGTTAGAGAGCATGGCAGTCTGGGGAGGATGCTCCCAGCTCCCTGCCAGTTTTACAGTTTTTCCCCCCACTATTTCTTGGAGGATAGCATGGCCCCAAGCCTCCATCCAGCTGATGGTGCAGCTCTGGGCACTTGCCAGCCCTGCCCCGTGACTCAACAAAACCACCTGACCCTGTAAACAGGCACCCCAGAGCACCCCAAGAATGAAGGGGGGTGTCCTTGGCCCCCTCCCAGCATTTCACTGGAACCAGGTGCCAGGGGAGAGCTTTGCTTGGTGCCTTGGCCAGCCATGCTCTGCCGTAGGTTCTGGCTGAGCTCCCAGCAGATGGGTAGGTGCCACGGAAAACCCACTGAAAACCTGTTTATGGCTCACACAGCCTTGTGCTGTGCTTTTTTTTTTTTTATTTTCCTGGAGAGTATTTGGAGGTGAGAGGAGGTTCCCCCTCTCCCTGGTCCCCGGGGCTCTCTCTTGAGAGGAATTAGAAAATCGATGCAGTGGGAATTGCTTATGCTTTCCGGATGGGATGAGACCCCAGGATGGTGCAGGCAGAGCGGTATTTGAACTGTCACTGTGCCCAGCAGAGCCCTGCAAAGGTCACGGGGAAAGCTTTGGGGTGGTTGAGGATGGGGAGCAGCGCAGAGCCAGCTTGAATTTGCCTGCGTGCTTCCCCTTTCCTGCTGGGAAAGCAGCCAGGGCACGGCTCCGTCAGGAGAGAAGTTCCTCGCCCCGCAAGGAAAATCGGTTTGGAAGGAAACGCTGCTGCTGGCTCGTTCCAGGACGAACCTGGGAGGAGGGGAGCCCCGGGATCGGGGAAGTCCGGGGATGAGGGGAGCCCCGGGAGCGGAGCGCTGCCCCGGCTCGGCTCTGCTGCCACCTGCCGCCGGCAGCCCGGCCCAGGGGGAACCCACAACACTGCTCTTCTCATCCCTTCCTCCGAAAACCATGAAAACCAGCCCTTTCTCTCTTTCCAGAGGGAAGCACTTGTCCTGCGGGAACGAAGGATTTGCTTGAAAAGTAGCTGCCCGGGGCAGGAAAGCAGAAAGCCTCCTCCTGCCTGGCTTCATCCCAGAAATACATCCCAGGAACACGCCGGGATGTTTGCAAGGTGTCCTCAGCGCAGTACGGGTTGATACGCCCTGGCTCCGGCTGGGGCATCCCCGAGATAAGATCTCAGCTCGCAGAGCCGGCATCCCGCGGCGCCGGTGCCAGGCAGAACAGCAGCGCTTCTGCAAGAGCCTGTGTGTGCAGACGGATGCAAATATCCGTATGTGCGACGAATTTATATAAAATCCCATTTTCCTAGGGTTCCCAAAGAGGCGATTTTTTGTTTCTGTGTCCTCTGCTCTCGGGGCCAGTGAGAGACAATTTCTTCCCCCTATTTCCCCAGATTTCAGCTCCACAGACAACACAGCTGCTTCTAACCCCAGCTGCACTCTGGTGGGCTGGGTTGGCAGAAACCGGAGGTGAAAAAGCCCGGAGGTTCCGCACTCTTTGCAAATTTGGAGATAGTTTAAGGTAACAGTTCCTAAACTCTGCTGCTCCCTGCGGTGCCTTGAACTCCTCAGGGATGGGAGAGCCAAACGCCCCAAACAGCGAGAGCCCAGCTGGGGGGATGCGCTGTCAGGGCTATGGGTTAAGTCACCCTACGACGCCCTTCGTCCAGAGTCCTGTCTCTGAGCCTCGCTTCCCCTTTGGGTCCCGCTGAGCCGAGAGGAGAGTCCCGGGAGTGCCAAATATCTCCCTGTCCCACCGCTAGCAGCCAGACCTGCAGGCTGCCGCCGCGGGATCGGAGGTTTCCAGTCGGTTACGCCGAGTGTCCAGGGGGTGGCACATGTGGACTGTGGCTCCACTCGGGGCTCGGCCCGATTCCGCCCTCCTGGGTCCCGTCCTGGGGATGCTGCTGGCCAGGTGAAGGTCACCCGTGGGAGGGAAATCCCTACAGCACGGTGAACACACGCATCCTGCATCGCTCCTTTGGGTTTTTGCCACTGCGGATGCGCAGGGAGGCAGATGGAGCTGCAGACAGGCCGGGATAACCCTCTTGGCCTTCAGCTCCTGTCACGAACGGGTCTGGCACTGCCCTGTGCTGCTCTGCAGAGCCCTGCCCGGGGATCGTGCCTCCCCACCACTCCCTGAGCAGGGCTGCACCCCTGCCAGCCTGCCTGTGCTCCCTGTGCCACGGGAGCTGTCCCCATCCTGCCCAGCACAGCAGTCTGAGCTGCCAGGACCACGTTCCAAGTGAGGCAGGGCATTCATCAGGTCTCCAGGGGTGCGGCCATCACTGAGCAGCTGCCTGAAAACATGCCCGGGTGGCAGTGCCAGAGTGACAGCACACATCCTCCATGCTGGGCTGGATGCTCCCCTCCTGCCTGCCATGAGGGTTCATGGGGTGCTCCCTGCTAAACTGAAGGTGGACATGGATCAGTTCAACCTGGAACATCCATGCCTGGCTGCCTCCCACAGGCTGGCTTGTGGACTGGGCAGGGAGGCCATTTCCTCTTCTAAGGAAACTGTTAACGGCTGCAAAAGCAGGATCTTTCCCCCTAAAAAGTCCCTTGATCTTTCCCCAAAATATCAAACTACTCTGTTTGCTCAGGGACCACTCACCTGCCAGGAAGATATTACAGCTGCTCTTAGATATGTTCAGCAAGGCATCACAGCGTTAGCTGTGCGCTCTAGTTGAAACATTCATCCAGCTCCCAGGGCTACCATCTCTCTTCTCTGAAGTCCTGGTGGTAATCAATCACCTGGGGGAAAGTGTGTGGCACGGTGCCATTTGTGGATGTTGGCACTGCCCAGGTGGAACATCTCACTGCTGTCAGCCTGCAGTGGGTGTGATCCAGCACTTGGCACTGGAGGGAAAGGGCTGGGCTGGGGTGCAGGACATGCAGGTTGGACTGAAAGGGAGGGGGGACTGCACAGGTAGCAAGTTTATGAACACATTGGGCTGTGGAGTTTGAGCCGGCTGCTGCCTCTCGTGGTAGGTGCAAAAAGCTTCCAAAGGATCATCGTCAAAAAGCGTCAGCCCATGGGATGGAAACCATATGGGGGGAAGCCCTGTAATGCCAGGGACATGCTCCGGTCCCAGGGAAGTGCATCCCTGGCTGGGCAGGATGGGAGGCTTGGCAGCCAGAGTGGCACAGCTGATATCCCACTCCCGACCTGTCCCATGACCATGGAATGAATCATCCCCTCTCTCTTTGCACATACAGTGCTGCCGAGTGGACCGCCCGGCCCCACGGGCTGTGGTGTGGGGGAACTCAGGAGAGCAGCCCGGAGGAGGATGATGGGCACGAGTGGGAGCCCCGAGGCTGAGAGAAGCTGAGGGAGTCACGAAGGATCCTGTGCTGGCTGGAGGATCCAGATCCCGGGTCTCGTCCGTCTCCAAGGGTCGGGCTCCTCCGTGATTAACGGGCGGGCTGCGCTGCAGATGAGCCGCGCGGCCGCTGCGTTTGATGTATGGAGCAGGAGGCGGCGAGGGATTTTCCTCCCCTTCTGGGGTTAATCCTTCCCTGCCTATCGCAGCCCTTTGATTGCAAAGCCCTGCAGATAAACCTCCTTAGTCACCAGCAGACTGCAGGCACCGACCGAAAGGATGCGGGCAGGAGCGAGAGCTGGGGAGATGCAGGATTTGGGAGCTTTCCGGCTGCAGACTGTAACTGTGGAGTGCGTGTGCTCCTTGCAGCCTGCGAAAGGGGAGGAAAGTGCTTTTGTTTTGATTAATCTTGATTAATTCTGCTTATTTAACCAGAGATCTAAAGTCACATGAAAAGAGCCACAAAACCCCAAACGAGGCACTGCTCCCCACCCTTTCTGTTTGAACAAAACCTTTCCAAAGTCGGAGCGCTTCAACAGATCAGGAACACACCCGTGAACATGCGGTTTGGGATATGGCAATAGCCACACCACTCTGCCGCTAGCCCCAGCCAGTTTTCATCACGCACAGGCAGCCATAAAAGCCAGCCTAGAACAAGCAGGGTTGTTTTTGCAGGAGTGGTCGAGTTTTGGATTTTAATAAGCCTCAGCCTCCACATAATTTTTCTCTTTAAAATGCCAAAAGGCACCAGCCCAAAACAAGGCTTAGAAAATAGCTTGAAAACTCCTGTGAAATAGCTTGTAAGTGTCTAAAAGCCGCCGAGCTTTGCTCTCCTGGGCTTAGAAATGCCACCTCCGGAGCGGAGCCACAGGGTGAGGGAGGGCTTGGGGAGATCTCATGGTTGCTGTCCCATTGCAGGGCAGGAGCTGCTGAGGGGACACTGAGTGGTCCAGACTGTGCTGTGACAGAGGGATGAATGGTTTGGGTCAAGCCTGTCCACCCAATTAGGAGACAGAGCTGCTGGAATGGGGACAGCCAGGGATGCAGGACAAGGATGTCCCTGTGCATCCCCTGCCTGACCACCAAGCTCAGGGAATTAAAGCCTTTCCAAGCCCCACACCTGCACCTGACTGCCCTCCCACAGCCTTGTCCAGCTTGGTTTTAAAACACCCATCACATAACCTGGCCCAGGCTTGACTGTCCTATGGAGCCTGAATAATTTGTCTTAATATCTGACCTCTGAGCTTTCTCATTGCAAATTAGGTTGGTTACATTTTGTCCCAACTTCAGCAGACCCTGAGATCAATTGATCACTGTTGTCTCAGAGGTCCTGGGAGATTTTATCATGTCCCTCTCCATTTCCAGCTTTCTAGAAAAAACAAAGCCCATCTCTTTGGTCAGGTTAGACTATTCACTTTGTCTTTCCTGCTGCTGCACTGACTCCTCTGAGTGTCTGCACCCCTCCCTGAGCTGGCAGCCTTGAGCTCTTTGGGGTTCACTTTGATCAGTGTTCAAAGTAGGGACCCCAACGCCCTGAGGACCACCCTAGGTCACTTGCTTTGCCTACATACTCAAGTGCACACGTGAGTTGAAGCCAAATGAGGCTCCTCAGCCCTTCAAGCTTTCAAGTTGAACGAGGATATCTCCCTGCATCACATCTGGAACTGGAGGAACCAAGCTGCCCACATGCTCCAGGCTGAGGGGGTCCTCAGACCCTCACCACCAAATGCACACTCACATCTGTATGAACATCTGCACGCCCAGAGCCACGTGCTGCCTGTCCAGCTTTTCAGTCAAGGACTCTCTAACCCGAAGGTGGAGTGAGCCATCCGAGACTGGAGGATGCTTTTCTTCTCGACTTTACTGTTCCCAGCGGGCAACACCCCAAATCCCTCTCATTTGAGGTCAGCAGGAAGCTCTCTCCAGCTGCCCAGATTTTAATGCTGAGAACTCAACATTTTTCTCCCACCCCCCTGCCAATCATCCTCCCCTTCCCCCTGCTCTAGGGTTTAAAGAAAGATCCACCGGACAAACAGCTCGGAGCCGGCATCTGAGCAATTAGAAAAGTGCTTTCTGCCAGCTGCTAGACTGCTCGTCACCAATCTGATGGGTAGACTAAACAGCAAGGACCTGGGCTGATCCCCCCTGCGCTGCTCTGGCCTGGAAATGGGGGGGGATCGGGGGAGCGCAATGGTTTGCATCAAAACTGGCAGCAGCATCCTAGAGGAGAAGGCCAAGGGAATCCTGTGGCTGCTTAATGGAGGCGGGTGGGAGGAGGTGGAGAGAGGGCTGGAGGGATGGAGCACAGGCTGTGGGAAGTGGCGAGCCCCTGGATTGGGGTCACTTTCCTCCCTTGTTGCAGTCCAGCTTTGCATCACCCCTCTTCCATCACCAAACCTGTGTCCAAGCCCAGCGTGCCAAGCCTGGGGCTTCAAAGGTGATTTTTTTTTTCCCTTTCAGTTGCCCAAACCCTCCTCTTCCTCTTGCTCTGCAGACAGACAACACAGACAGTTTTCCCCAGGGGCCTGGGGGCTCATCTGGAGCAGCTGGCGCCATTATCTGGGAGTCATTCCCTTATCTGGCAGCCGATTTTGGCTCCGGGGAGTCAGCACCTCTCAGGTGAGGAAGGCTGGGACAGCAGCTGCCCGTGCTGTGCAGTCAGGGGGGGTTATCAGTCTGGCCACCCCCTCACCTGGCCAAGCCCCATCAGATATTGGCTCTTGGACACCCCTGGGGTGACGGGGTGGAAATGGGACATTGCATCTGGGGAGGCCTGGGAAATTCCTCCTGCTTCCTTAAAATAAGGAAAGGAAAGAGCATAATTTGGGCTTGGGTCCCTCTTCCCATCAGTTCGCAGCAATGTGTGATTGTGCCAAAGCAAACGCAGTGGCAGTGGTGCTGGAGAGAGCTGCAGCTTTTATTGCTCTTATCTCCCAGCTTCTGGAAGATCCCTCTGCCTGCGTGGGGGTCTGGGCAGGGACACGGTGCACACGCCACAGGGAGAGCAGCTCCCCCCTAAATCACAGCTTGCCATGATTTACACAGAGGCTCACAGGTTAGGTAACTGCAGTAAACAGAATAAACAGACCTCCCTCTGGATTTATGGACTGGCAAAAGGACCTTTAACCACAAAAGAAATGTGCTTTCCAGCCCTCTTCTATCACCAGATCCCAACCAAAGGCTTAAATGCTTATGTCAAGCCCACAGAGCTCAGGATTTGGGCTGGATTCAAACTATTCCTCCATCTTCCCTGCTACCCGGATAAGTCATCTCACAGTTCATCTCGTGTTCAGCTCCCAGCTGACACACACACACGTGATGCCAGAGGAGCCAGAGGGAGCAGGGACAGGATTTTTCTGTTTGGGGCTTAAAATAAGTGACTCTTAAATGCACAAGCAGGCAAAGGTGTGCAAGTGCTCTGCAAAGGGGTTACTTTCTCCTGGAGCTTCCCAGTAGCTACCCATGGTCAAGTGAGGAGCTTTGGCTTCTATCACCGAGCTAAACCTTCCCAGCACAAGAGCTGCTGTCTAAAGGGAAATTGAGGGTGTTTTTTATATTTTGTTGGAGTAAAAGAGGTGTTAGATTTTGATGTGTTCTCAAATATCTCATGAGTTTCCCCCTGTAGACGTGGAAACTTGTGTAATGATGCCATTACTGATGTTTCACGCCAAATCAAAGAGTGCAAAATGCCTGAGGAGTCCTTTGTTAGCAACCTTGAGACCATTATTTTTAATGTGGCACCCCCCAAAGAAAAGCAGCTGGAGAAGAGGAGCCTGTCCATCCCCAGACAGTCACAGCTCGTGCCTGGGGAGCTGGTCCCACCAGTGGCAGGAGCACGTCAGGGAGTGCCAGAGGTAAGAGTAAAACCAGAAACTAGGCTGAAAAACTTTGGAAAATTTGGCATTAATAGGACTTCTTGTTTTCCTATACTCCTCAGCTGAGTCAGCCAATACGTCAGCCACACAGAGCAGCCCACACGGCTACCAAGGAAGTTCTCAGAGCCCAGAGTTACCCCTTCCCTTCATAGCCAGAGAGGGGAAAAGCATCCAAGAAAGTACTGCTTTCCCTCCATCTTGCACATCTTTATTTAATTCCATTGAAAGCGAGCACACATTTTTGAAATGGAGCAATTTAAATCCATGAATTGTTCTAAATCCAGGAGAATTGCCAAACTTTCTGTTTTAATACATTTTCGAATTGCCTTTTCCTCCTGTCTCGGGGAGCCAAGATATGGCTATTTAATTACAAGCACAACCTCCATTTAAGAAACCCTCGTAATGAGGCTGGCGTGGAAAGGCATCCAATTTTTCCGTTGTCTGACTGAGGGGCTGGAATTAGTGTGTATTATCCCAGGTTTGCATTTGGCAGGGCTCAGTGAGTGATGCTGTGGGGAATGGACTAGAGGCAATCTCTGTGCTCTGGGCTCTTCGTTATCCTGCCTGTTAGAGGGAACCAAATCCAAACTCTTTCCAGGGGAAGAGGATTTGGGCTGGCTGCTTTCTGCAGCTCACACCTGGGGGCAGAGGCATTGAGTCCTCCATGGCACAGGTTGGGAGAAAGGGAGTGGGAAAGAAATACAAGAGGGAGGGAGGTTTGGGTCAAAGGTAGGCCAAGAAAACTTGTGGTGAGGGAGAGAAGAAAGAACACCATTGCAAAAAATCTACAACATGGGCCTTGTGGTAGCTGCACAAAAATGTTTCCCTTGGCTTGCTTTGAGTGAGGAACAAGAGCTGGCCCATGGAGAGAGTAGCTCCAGGTATGTTTGCAGCTCTGAAAACCACTGCAAAAGCCTCCCTGAAGGCTGGAGAGACCCAGATGTGAAATTATGGGGATGCACCATCGTTTCAACGCTGGGATGCCCTAATCCCAGGGTAAGGACCCCTCAATGCTGGAGCCCACCCTCCCAAAGGGACCAGGGTATGCAGAGCCCACTCAGACCTGCTCCCAACCCAGGAAGCCTCATTTAAACAAAAGCATCCCCCTGGCACAGCAAGTGAGGACCATCTGCTTGCAGGTCTCCCCATGGCATCAGGCTGCTGCTAATAGAAGAGGTGTCACCCCGGCAGCACGGTGACAGTCCCCCCATCACCTGTCAAAGCCACCCACTGCCCTCATGCCACGGAGTGGGACCAGGGTGGGCTGCAGAGCCGCCCTGGAGGTGATGGAGCAGGGTGGGAACATCTCCTCCCCACCGCCCCCCTGACCAGGCTGCGGATCTGGATGTGCACTGCCCGCCCTGCCCCATGGGCAAGGGGATATGGACAGGACCCTGGCTGATGTGGGGGTGCACACGTGTGCTACCAACACCCCCTGTTGAGGGCTGCTGGAGGGCTCAGCATCCCGTGCTGGCTCTCCATCCCACGAATTCGCATTCCTCCAGGCTCAGGGAGCGCTGGGCCGGCTCTGGCTCCCAGTAAGCAGCCGGCCATGGTGGAGCCAACCTCATCCCCATCCATCATCCTTATCAGGCGGCGCTGGCAGCCCGGCGGTCCCTGGCAGCGGGGCTGCACGGACGGCAGGCCGGAGCCATCGCCGAGAGACAGGCGGGAGCATCGCGGCGATAAGCACTCACAAACAAAAACAACAACTCCCCTCCTCGGGACTTCAAAGCGCCGAGCTGAAATTCATGTGGCCACAGAGCCTGCGTGGGTGCTGCGAGGGTGGGGGCAGCCCAGGGTGGGGACGTGGGCGGGACGCGGGGAGGGGACCGCGCTTTGGCTGCACGGAGCTGTGGAGCTGACAAATGGAATGGAAAGGGGATGCGGGCAACGAGCAAAGCAGGTTACCCTGCGCTGCGACGGGCACAAGTGGTAAAAGAAGCAGCTCAGCCCCAGATGGGGTTCTGCTCCACGGCCGTGGGCTCTCTGTGCCTGCAGGCTCCCAAAACATCCCATAAAAATGTACGCCAAGCGATTTGCCAGGAATGATGAGGGAGGATTGCTTTTCACAGGCATCAGTCTCACAGGCACAAAGCAGCTTTGGAGACCGGCTTTCGGCTGTCAGGAGGGAGATTTAGGGCTGTTCCCAGGGAAAGTAAGGGCCCAGACACAACCACACTCCACCTGTGCCTGAGAGGTCCCACGAGCGTTACTCCTGCTTGCATTAACCGGGATTTTATTCCTCCGATGGTCCCGATGAAATCCGTGAGACCTCTTGTGGCACGAGCCGAAACTCCACGCGCATCCATCAGGCATCACACCAGGGCATCACGCCGTGGTGTCCCCACCCCTCCCGCACTGCCGCCGCGCCCTTGGGGACAGCATCTGGGCACCACCAGGGGACAAGTTGTTTCAGGACTGGAAAAAGAATTCTGTTGTGCTTAGTGCAGGGTTGAAAGCATCTCACGCCTGAGATGGTGCCTGGATGATGCAGGGCTGCAAGCTCCAGGGAGAGAGACTCAGACAGAGGATCCAGGGGATGTTAAAGCCGGCCTGCCGTACAGCCGTGGTGTTTGGGAGGACAGGAGTGTGGGGTGGAGGGGTGGTGTACAGCACGATGATGTCCACTCACAAACATGTCTGCATACACCTATGTTCATGCACTTATTAAATTCCAGCTGTACATACACATATGTGAATTTACAAGTGTCATAAGGCTATTAAAACAAAATGACACACAGGTTAGCTGGTAATTGCCTCTTTTCGTAGGATTCACTTTCCTTGAGCTTTGTCTGTATCCCAAGACATGATGAAAAATTAATGACCTTTAACCTTTTAAAAAGTCTCTTAAATTTATATAATCATTATTTATCAAGGACTCTTTATTTGTCAACGAAATTACTCAGAATTAGAATTTTTACCGCAATTTTATTTACTTTCCTTTCCCCCAAATTTCAGAGCTTGTTCCTTCTATTTCCTTTTTCTCCTCCTTCCTCATTTTCAGTAAATGAGAGGAGACTTAAGGAGCGAGAGGATCCCCATCTATTTCACTTGAGTTGCATTTAATTGAAGTGGAACAATTGCTTATCATTTGATCTAGTTCATCACAAGGTAGACCTATTCCAGATGAAGGAGGAAGTGTTTATTTCCCTCTGTAATTTGTGGAGTAAAACCTCTTTTCCTCAGCTGCCTCCACAGGAGGTTTGGAGGAAAGTTCCCATCAGATACACTTTGACAAAAGGCATCCTGATGCTGGAAGACTCCCATTCCCTGCCTCATCTCCTCCATCAGGGCAGCCCTTTTTCCATTCCCTTCCTCCCATGACCATGGTCTGGGCCTCCCTTGTCACACTGCCACCTTTCCAGAGCCCTCCACTTTGCTTCCAGCAATGACATCACACACCTGCCCCACATGTGGGCATCAACCACAATGCACCAGGATCGTGGGCATGACCAACCACCATGCACTGGGATCATGGACTCGACCAACCACCATGCACCAGGATCATGGATACGACCAAGCACCATGAACCAGGATCATGGATACAACCAAGCACCATGAACCAGGATCGTGGCCTCGACCAAGCACCACGAACCAGGATCACGGACTCGACCAACCACCATGAACTGGGATCATGGACATGAGCAACCACCATGAACTGGGATCATGGACATGAGCAACCACCATGAACTGGGATCATGGGCATGAGCAACCATCATGAATTGGGATCATAGGCATGACCAACCACTGCACACCAGGATCATAGATATGACCAACCACCATGAACTGGGATCATGGGCATGACCAACCACCATGAACCGGGATCATGGATATGGCCAACCACCATGAACCAGGATCATGGATGTGACCAACCACCATGAACCAGGATCATGGATGTGACCAACCACAATGTCCAACCACCACCCAGCAGAGCTCAGCACCTTTACCTTTTATAGCAGCTGTAGTGATGCCACAGGTACCTGTCACAGACGGATTGGTTGTCAGGTGATGGAGGTGTGGTCTCCCTGCTCAACCACCCCTTAAAGGGACAAAACCCCCCAGCCCAGGAGGGATGGTCCAGTCTCTGCTGGGGACAACCTGGCAGCATCCTGCTCCTTCCCTGCCAGGGGAGCCTGCCTGCACATATACATACTTACATACATTATGATATCTTGTTTTAATTACATTAGAGCAAATGACTCCTTCCCCTATGGTTTATATCAGTGCTTTAGGTTTGTAATTTATCTTGGCACAGTCTAGACTGGAGCCACTTTGAAGCTGTTTCAAACAGGATGAGAACAAACAATTTTTCCAGAGTGGCTGGATTAAGAAAACTGGCAGCCATTCATCTTCAGGGGAAGGCTTGTGGCAGTGCTGTGTCCCTGCTGGAGCCCTGCCAGCCTCCTGCTCCCTGCCCTGCTGGGACAGAGAGGTCCTAACCCTGCAGAGAGTGGGAAATGGCACCATCAGCTACTGTGTGCAGGGGGTGTGACAGAGGGCACCATCAGGGGGGTCTGCGCAAGGAAGATCTGATTTATTGCTAATTTTTTACAGTGAGTTTATCCCCAAGTGTTAGAGGTGAGGATGGCCGAGCAGATGGCACTGCAGCAAGAGATGCAACATCCAGCATCAGGAGCATCAGCTGCAGGTGGGGGCTGTGGTCCCTCCATCCCAATCCCAAAGCGTGGCTCCTTCACACGTTCATCGATACCTGCACAGAGCTTTTCCTATAAACCTCACTGACATCTTTACTACAGGAAATCTCTCCTCATTTTCTTCAGATAAAAGTAATCCTGAAAATGTCTTGACTAACTTCTGCAGTTTCCCCAAGCTATTTTTTTTCTTTAAAAAAACAAGCCAACACCTAACTCCTTCGTTGATGGGGAACAGTGGTTTTCTTCTAGATCACTGTCTTCAGGCACCCCAAAAGTTGAAGAGCTCATTTTAGGACAAGCACAGTAAAGAGAATATATCTTCCTGAGCCTTGCATTGGGATTATATGGATGCCCCTCCATGGGCAGGGTGAGGGTCCCAGGGGGTCCTCAGAGTCACCCAGACCTAACAGTGTCCTCGAGCCCTGCCAGAGATGGCTCTTCATTTCCTGGGACCTGCCAGGCTCCACAGCTGCCCTGCACTGCCACAAAGCCAGCTCTGCACAGCAGCAGAGCTCGCATGGAAACACACATGTTTTCTATATTTTTCCACCCAAATGCCGCAGGTTTAACTATTCTAGCAGCACTGTTTGCTCAGCGAAAGCTGCCAGGGTTTATGACAGATCCTTCCTCCTTAAGGCTTTGAAATAAGGCTGTAAACGTGCTCGCCAGGGTAAAGTGTTACCTGTAAAGGGGGTTGCTCCCCTCGTGATGTGCCTATTGGCTCCAATTAGCACTGGCAGGAGTCAACCGCAAAAAGAAGGCAGAGCTTATTCTGGGAGTGAACTGATTTATTTACAGCGTTTTCAAAGCAAGATGAATGTGGCCATTTTTCACTTTTTCTGTTCTTTATGAAGGTACCCATTTGCAACAGGGAAAAAAATCCTTTAGGTATCCCCTAAATAGCTGGAAGCGGGAGGATGCTGTCTGCTTTCCCCAAGATGGATTCAGCTTTGTTTAATAAGTGAGGGATAAGATCACCTGGCATTTTACTGGCCATCACCAGAGTGGGGGACAGGGAATCCTGCCCAGCCACGCTCAGAGCAGGGAACCAGCACCTTGACACCATGGGGTCAGGAGCCAGTGCAAAGGAGCTGGTTCCCTCAGGATGCCACCAAGGTACTATGGAAGTTCACTTGGGCAGGTGCTGGAGGGGCTCAGCCCAGATAGATTTTGGATGCATCTCATCCAACCATCCCGTCATAGATTTGCTGTGTGGAAAATCTGTGGTAACCCCGTGAGGAGACAAACCTCCTCATGCAGGAGAGCCAGGGAGTGAGATGGATGAGGGCTCCCAATGGGGCTTTCTGCTCCCATTATAGCGTCTTCAATGAGAAGCAATGGAAGGGAAAAACTGAGCCCATGGGGCTCAGTTCCTCATCCTCCCGCCCCACAACACCACATCCCACCACTGCTTCAGGTTTGCTTGGGTTCATCACACCGTCAGCACACCCAGGCACCCTGCCTTCATCCTTCGGGCTCCTTTCACCTCCACTATTCTGCAGCCCAACGTTCCCTTCTCTGTCAAAGCAGCTGCTTTCTGTCACGTTGGGAAGGAGCCGGGGAAGGAGGTGTTTAAATGGGTGGGAGTCACAGCCACCGCCTGCTGCCGATGGCACCTCTGCTCCCCCAGCAAGAGCCGAGTGTCACGGCCGTAGCTCAGTGCTGAAGCTGCTCGAGCGAGGTGGCAGCTGACAGCGGGGTTTATGGGTGTGGAGGGACTTCATTAGTGGTAACCTCAGGGCTCTGGGATGGCAGGAAGTGCTGGGAGCTTGTTGTGATCGTTAAAGGAGGGGAGCAATGAAGTTGGAAAGGGTGGGTGCGCTACCAAATTCTGTGCCCTGTGCCACGTTCCTGCAGGTCCCTGTGTCACCGTGGTGGGTGCCAGCTCCTTCCCTTGCTGGGGCTCAGGGTCCTCTGAGAGGTCCAAGCCCTCAGCACCCTTTCTCATGCTCACCAGTGAAGGGAAAGGGTGAAGCGCTGCAGGAAAATGAAAGAAGATAAAGTCATGACTCCTTCAGGTTTGCCCAGGGATAACCTGTGCCTAGGTCTCCCTGCAAAACCTGCTTGTGACACACTGCTGCTCTCAAGACAGAAGGGCAGCTGGAGCTCAGCTCTGCCTCCTGGGACAAAACAGGTGACCCCGAGCCCTGGGACCCCAAAACTGACAGCAGGAGCATCAGCACCCCAGTGCTGGAAGCAAGCGAGGGCTAAGGCCCTGCTTTGGAGCTGGGCTCTGCTCAGCAGCTGAATCAGCAAATAATTAGCAGGCCCAGAGCTGAGGGATTAACATCGCTCTCCTCTCCAGCCATCCAGTCCGGCTTAACCCTTTCATCTGAGTGTCTCCGAAGTCCTGAAGCTTTGGGGTCTCCCAGGGGGAGACGGTGCCGTGGGGATGGCGCCTCTGGGGGTGTGCCCAGGGTGTCACAGGCGGTGTCTCCTTGCCGGATCGGTGTCCCTGTGGCAGCAGCAGCCGGGGAGCTGGCGCAGGGTCGGGGCGAGCCGTCAGTCCCGTGGCTGGCGGCTCGTTTGTTCACCTCCGGGCAGCCCGATGACAGCGCTTCCCTTTACTACCAGCTGCAAAAACCTGGCAGCTGATTTAGGAGAGCTCCCGGGGCCCAAAATGTAAACCGTTTTTCACCAGGAATGTATAAGCAAGCCATAAAATAGGGGATTTGAGTCTGGTCACATGGGACAGGCCTCCCATAAAATTGAAGCATTGATCTGTATTTTAGTGAGCAGCTTCGAAACTGCCCGGATGATTGAAGACCTGAGCTTTAACAAACTCTGTAATCTCCCACCATACATCTGAAGTGGCATGTTTGAAGTCCGAGGAGGAGTTATTTATATTATTTGTATAATACACGGTGAAAGGACATTAGCCACAGCTCGAGCACCAGTGGTGGGTATTGCTGCTGGGCAGAGGGGAGCGGCTCTGCGAGGCATCGCTGCTTCTTGGGCTGCTCCACATGTGTGTGACAGCTGAGGTGGCCTGTCACCACGGGCTCTGGCCATGCTGCTGCACACCAATGCCATCCTGGCTGCCCTGTGCCCTCTGCAGCTGCTGGGCTGGGATGCGTGGCCCTGTCCTGCTCTCCCAATGGGCATCATGTCTTTTCTGGCGTGCGCCGCTCCCTTCTCATGTCTGTCACTCCCTTCTTGATGTCCATCACCTCCTTCCCAGCAAGTGTCGCCTGTTCTTGGCGTGTGTCACTCCCTTCTCATGACTGTCACTCCCTTCTTGATGTCCATCACCTCCTTCCCAGCAAGTGTTACCTGTTCTTGGCATGTGTCACGCACTCCACAGCATCTGTGTCACCACCACCCTGGCTTGTGTCACCCCCTTCCCAGTGAATGTCATCTCCACCCTGGTATGTGTCACCCCATTTGCAGCGTGTCAGGTCTTTCCCAGCATATGCCACCCATTTCCAGGCTGTCACCCCCATTTCACGGTGGATCACCCTGCTCCCAGTGCATGTCCCCACTGTGGGTGCTGGCCAGGCTCCCCTGGAACACACCACTGCTTATGCAGTTCCCTCTTCTTGGCAAAGCCATGCAGGGAAAAAAAAACATTGCCACTCTTTTCATGGCCCAAACTGCTCTTGCCCATCAGCAACAAAAAACTGTCAGAGAAGTATATATTCACTATTTAAAGTGTAAATTTGGAGGTAAGCAAAATTATTCATAAATTCGAATCGAACTCCAATCAGCTCAGGCAAAGCTGGATGCCTGGAGTATGGGCTGAGGAAGTCCAAGTGCCATTTAAAAACATGACTTGGTTTCCTATGTCTGGGAGATATTTGCTCTCTGCCCTAAGTTCACATTCCATGATTTGAAGAGACTCAGCGAACAATGGTTAAATCTGGAAAGTGTCTCCTCCAAAACCAAACAAAACCAGTATAATTTGAATCACATAAGCACACTGCAACCTTTAAATGAAGCTTCTTGGTAGCTTTCCTGCACCAAAATCTCCTTATTTCCCCACTAGATATTTCTGGGGAGAGCTGTGAAACCCAAACCAGTCAGTAAGTGTGTGGGAAAGGGAAGCTCTCAGTTTTGGTGGCAGTTCCCAAAATGCTGAGCTCAGTGAAACGCCATCTGCTTCCCCACTGTGCTGGAAGGTGATGCAGAGACACCCCAAAAGTCCAGTTTTTCTCTTTCCTGTTTCTCTCTCCTGGGTTATCACTAATCACAACAATTAGTGATGTTATCACCCAAGTAACCAACAACCCCTGGAAACCCTACAAGTCCCCCATCGTGCGATCCACGGCTGGGGCAGGTGCCGCAGCTCGAGCTCAGCCTCAGTTTCCCACTGTGGGCTTCGGGGGTAGGTGGAAAACTGTGCAATATTCAGCCTCTAGAGAGTATTTTGTGGCAGCCAGAGCTGTGCTCCCGTGCCCTTGGCAGGACGATGGCAGGCTGTGATTACTAAATCCCTTGCCCACTTAAGGCAGGCTCGGTGCTCCAGCCCACGGCGAGGCATATTTGAAATGCTTCGGGCCAGATTCAGCCCCCTGTGCTGTTCAAGCTTCCAAACGGTTTCCCAGGAAAAAATCCACCCCAAAACAGCCCCTGACTGTGGCACTGAACCCACACTGTCGGGGGGTCCTTGCGGTGGGCACTGCTACGTCCACGGGAGCTCTGGGATGGGGAGCACAGTGGGGACAGGGGGAACAGGGAATGCTTTGTCTCGTGGAGGCAGCCCTGAGCGGAAAGAGCCAGGTGAGACAGCCAGGGCTGGCTGCTGCCAGGGCTTTGGCACCCTCACAGTGGGGTCCAGGCACAGAGGGGCCCAGGAGGGCCACCATGACCCTCGTGGGGAGCATTTCTTCTGCCCTGAGCAATGCCCCAGGAAAGGCAGCCAGTTAACTCGGTGCCACTTAAAAGAGGGATTAAGCACACAAGCCAGATAAGGGACTAGGAGGGTTATTCCTCACTCCCTCCCCAGTCACCAGGAGGGGCTGGGGCTGCTGGTGATGGGGCTGAGCAGTGGGGCAGGGTGTGTAGCCCCACGTGCTGTCTCTTTGGCAGAGCAAAGCCACGATAAATGCCCGGTGTTTCACCACATGGGGAAATTATTAGGACAGGATTTTGGCAGGGGTCAGAGCGCCACTTTTACAGCCATGAGTTTAACAAGCATGTGTGTGTTTGCAAGATGCCCGTTAAGTTCCTTATCCTGGGGAAAATGCTCCAGTTACCTGCTTGGCTTTCGTGGACTGGGAAAAACTGGAAGGGACCAAGCCCATTGCTTCATCCATATCAATGAGCAAAATTCCTTGCAGTCACTCACTGCTCGGCCACAGTTAAGCCTCAAACTGCATCTTGATGGGAAATAAGATAAATTGGCTCCAGGTATGAACTCTTCTGCAGGAAGGCACAGCCCAATCTTGTCCAGCCAGTGTGTCCTGCCCTCCCTGCATCCCTGCAGCTTTTACACCAAAACTGCCAGAGTCCTGAAGTTCTATTTTCTGCATGAAAAATCAGCTTTTCTTAAAAAAAAAAAAAAAAAAAAAAAAAAAGAAAAAAATTGAAAATATTTAAGTGTGATCACTTAAAAAGGGGTGTGTGTGCATGTAAATAATTTTAAGTCAGTCTCAAGAGCTTTGCTTGCCTGACTCATGATCAGGGTTTTTTTTATATATATCACATCAGAAAGTACTGTAAAACATACTTTCAAAGCCTCAGAGGACCTTGGCCTCCTTGGAGAATTCAAAAGCATCAATTACACGAGCATTATAGGCAGGATAGTTTGTACGAACCCTGTTAAAAAGTCAACCTGAGACTTGTGCCTCTAAATCCCCTCACTGCCCCCGGGGCTGGAACTGATTTTTGCCTGGGCTTCGGCACTAGGAAATGTTTCAGTTTAAAAAACGTTGAAAAACATTAAAACCAGGCCGTATGCACTTATTATTGAGAAAATCCCACACAGATGGACTGCATTGAACCACGAGCAATTATTTTCTGCCGTTCTCGTGGTTAATGAGATCATCAGAAGTCCCCGGCGGCCTTCCTCTGCCTACAGTCCTGTGCATCAACCTCCTCTTCTGCAGCCTGAGGCTGCACAGCTCTGGCACCAGCCCCTGCCAGCCTGGGGCTCCCTGCCAGTGGCCTGAGAAGCCAGCAAAGGCAGATCCTTGGTTTTCAGCAGCTGTAAAACCCAGGACCCAGGTTTTCTTGGTCCTGAATGTGTTTGGGTGTGCCCGTGCATCAGGGATCCACGCGCTGGCAGGAGTTGGTACCCTATGGCAAACCCACAGCTGAGTGGGAGCTGCAGGGGTTTGGCCCGGCACGGGTGGCCGAGACAAGAAAAAAATCACTTTTTTTCCCCTATACTAAATCAGGTTTTGTGTTATGCTGCCAGTGGGGACGCGTTTGCCACGGTTGCAGAGCACATCCCGCTTTTGCTGAGCACGGGCTGCCGGTGCCGAGCCGTGGCAGCGATGGATGGAGAGCCCTGGCCACGGTTGTTTACATCCCCCGGTGCCTCTGCGCCGCCGGGGCCCTGCACACCCGGGGCGTGATGCACACTCACTGCTCTGGCATGAGCAGAGCCCAAGGTGGCTGAGCTCTGCACCCTTATCAGCGCCAGAGCCCTAATTACTGTCCGAACCTCTAATTCCGCAGGCTTGGCCGGTACCTCGCGGCCCCGATTCCCGCAGACAGAAGCTGTTATTGTCCAGATGAGGGGTTTGAAGTCTTGCAAACACAAACCTACCCTCAAAGGGAATTTCTTTCGCTGACACTTCCCAAGACAAAGAAACAGTTTTGCCTGGGTTTTTGCAGATGGATCTGGCTTTTTTTTCTTCCCGCCCCCCCTCCCCAGATATTTGCTGGGCTGCCTGTGTCTGCTTTCAGTAAGGAAGGGATACGGGCAGGGGTCAGGACCACTACCCCAGTGTGGGGCAGGAGGGCAAACCCCACTGCCAGAGGGGCTGCAGCCTGTTTTACTGGAGTGCTGGGCTCCATTTTACTGGGACTCTGTGGGGGGATCCATTCCATGGCTCTGGGTCTGTGAGCCCTGCCACTGTGGGGATGGCATGGGCTTGGGGTGGCAGGCATAGGAGCAGGGCTGGCATCAGGCTAGTCAAGACAGCCAGGAGCTGCTCCAGGCTGCTTTTCACAAGGTATGGAGCTGAAAGCACTGCTTCCCCTGGTGCCATCACACAGGCACAGGCTGGATGTGGCCCCAGACAGCCACTTGCCAGCCCTCTCCCAAAATTCAGTTTATAACTGGGAAATGTCTGGATCCTTTCTTCCTACCATCCACCTGCTTCCAGCGGGATGGGACGCTGCCTGCTCTGGCTGGGGTTGGCTGAGCAAAACAATGAAGGGAAATCCCGCGGCCTTTCCGCAATGTGAGTTAATCAAATTGTGCCTCGTTAGCGGCACACGAGGCGAGAGCCCAGAGCAAAGCTCCAAGCTCCTGCTGCCTGCACTGGGCTAAGAGCAGGCTCTCATATACTAGTGGAATCAGCGATTTAAAGGGGTAATGTGATCAGATGTAGCCAGTTATTATAACGGCCTTGGTGACTTTAATGAGGTCCTGCACAGACTGGATTACCATGGTCACTCATCCATAGTTCATTAGAGCCTGCGAAAGGGGATCCACAAGAAGTCATGAAATACGATCTCCTAATCTCCCCTAAGTAGGAGAAGCCCAGCTATAAAAAAAAAGCCTTTTAAAAATACCCGTGGAGTGAATAAATCTCCCTTGTGCTAAAAGGCAACGACAGCGGACCCGTGAGAAGGGGATCTGCTCGTGGGATGTGTTTTCCATACACACGGTTAGAGAGACTTCACACAAGGGTGGTGTGCCTGGGTGGAGGAACAGGAGACTTTCTAATGGTTTTCTTGGGATTCCTGGGGAAAATAAATAAATAAATAATGGCTGGGGGCAGGAACGATGCAGACAGACCTGCTGTCCCCATGGGCAGCAGTGGGCAGAGAGCCTAGAGGAGGAAGGTCTGCCCATCTTGGAGGGATGCCCAGTTTCTGGTGTCCCTCTCTGTTCCAAATGCCCTCAGCCAGTCTGGGGCTGGATACATCATTTATGAGCAGTGAATGGCAGCCAGCTGGCACCCGCTCCTCTCAGGCTGTTTCCAACCAATCCCTTTCCCAGGAAAGGTGGGCTTGGCATTACCCCAGATATCTGCCCACCAGGACAGCTTATTGGGGTGAGGATGCTTCTCTGAGCATGACACATCACCTGGTGCCATCAGCTCACGTGTGCAAATTTCCAAGACTCACCTCAACTGGAATGGCTGCATCCCCTCTGTGGGGTGAGGTGGTGGCTGAGGGCCATTTTGGGGCCACGAGGACAAGGTATCCCCTGAGACCTGGAGGAAGTGGGATGGAGCAGCTGGGATAGAGCTGTTCCGACAGCTGGCAGTGATTTCAACAGCTGGTTCTGTTGAGATGAGCTGTGTCCAGCCCCTCTCCATGGGCAATGAGAAATGGAACATCCCTGTGAATGGAGGAGAAAGCAGAGCTCCAGAAAATGTGGGACCAGATCCACAATCCCTGCATTACGGTGCAGGCAGCTCTCATAACTGGGAAACCCACATCACTGCATGGGCAAAGGAGTTGGCATGGCAGCAGGGAAGCCAGTGTGGAGGGATGCCCACACAGGACTTCCCAAGCAGGACATGCAAAAAAGAAACCCTGAGAAGATTCCCTGTCCACTATAAACTACCCCGGCCTTTATCAAGGAGAGCATTCAGTAAGCGATTAAGTGAAGACTTTATTAATACTGCTGCAGCTGGGACTGCTCAGGGGCTTAACCTGAAGCATGTGCTCCTCTGGCTGAGGGTCTTAATGCACTTAGCGAACATCTGGATACGGCCCGCCCCTTCCAGACCTTTCTACTCTCCACGGGCAGTCGGGTTATCTGGAGGGGAAGGAAGCCTGAAAGCTGACTCTGTCCTCCAGGGCCGCTTTCATTCCTCAGCAAGCCCAAGGGACAGTTTGGCAGTAAGGAGCGTCGCGTAAAGGAATGTCCCGTGATGGACGGCGCTTAATGGGACACCTCCACGTGCACCCCTGGTCAGAGTGGCCACGGGTGCAAACCCTGAGCTGTTCCCAGCAGCCTCCTGCTGTGGAGAGGTGATGGCGAGGCTGAAGGATGCCCACGCTCACCCTCACAGCGGGGTGGATGCTTTCCCTGCAGACACCTCTGCGCAGGCACTGGTACCTCTGGACGCGCAGGCTCTGCAGACTCCAAACGCCGAGAAATGTTTGACAGAGCAGCATACATATTCCAAACATTGTTTGATTCATGTTTTAAAGTCTCACTTGCAAGCATACTTCCCCAGCTTGGACATCAATCACTGCAAATATGTTCTTATAAACAAAGCAACACAGACTGACTGTCTCTTCCAACCTTACCATACGCAGGTCACCGGGCAGCACCCTGGGGAGAGGAGCTTCCCAGCACGTCTGAGCCCCCCTCGGAGGACACCAGCACAGGTAGCTGGGGAAAAGCAATGGGAAACCTGTTACCTGTGGCATGGTACCATCAGAGGATATGTATCCCAAAGGAAGGCAGTTGAGTCCATCACTGTGCTGGGAATGACTCGCTCCTGCCACACAGCCGCTGCACAAGGGTGCCTGTCCTCAAGGTTACAGCTGTCCCTTTATCTCCTTATCTCACTCCACGCCCCACCCAAACACGTATCCCTGCCATTACTGGGATGAGATCTCCCCAGGCAGGGACAGGGGATGAAGTTCCTGATGGTCAGGATGAAGCATTTCCCAGCACGTGGGGTTCCTGCATGCAGCTGCACACTTACACGGGTAATAGAGCAGAAGCATAATTTCATTTTATGTTTTAACCCTGAATGTATGATTATGATATCTAATATCTCAAGAGACCCCCCCCCTCCTCAGCATTAAGGACCTGCTGTGTGTGGTGTGGCCATGGGAATGTCATAGCTGGCTGCTGCCCACCGTTGCTGCACTGTCACCACCAGAGTTTCCCTGTCCTACTGCCTGCAGGGACACGGTGAGGTGTTGGATCATGGTTGTACCTGCTTCCTTCACTATTGTGGACATCCCAGACCCTACAAGCCCCAGCCCTTGCTACCACACAGCAGGGACCCCAAAGTACATGCAGCTCTGGAGCCACTCCTGCCACCAACCAGGCGCCCCAAGAATCCGGACAAAAGCAGTGAGACATGACAGGCACAGTGGAAAAAATGTCTGCTCCAGATTCATGGGGTTTGGAGACTTTTTAAAGCAAACTCCCTTTCTTTAGGACACTCCAGCAAACTTCAGGATCCTGTTGGTAGGTGACTCTCGCACTTCTCTGTTTAGGAAAAATAAATAGGAAAGAATCCAGAGGCGGTGCTTTCCTCCCACTCCGCGAGATGGATCAGCCCTTGCCACTGCAGGAAAACTGTCCCACCGTGATCTAACCCAGTGCTTTGTCCTGAAATGCTCTGCCACGGCTGAATACATGACTCCTCTGGAGCAGGGTGACACATTCCAGCCCCAGACAGTGACACTGACAGATGCAATCAGCCTGCAAGGTTTAATGGGAACGTGGCGCTGGTGGAGCCGGCAGCGGGAAATTTATGAGGAATTCACGAGAGGAAGAGGAAAATGAGCAGCGTTTGCTGATGAATGAGGGAGGAAGATCCCAACAGGGCACCAGCTGAGCCATGGAATGGTGGCATTTACTGGGGGCAATTTGGTGGCAGGGTCCTGGCCTTAGGGAGGGAACAGCAGCATGATGAGACCAGAAAGGGGTCCTGGCCCTCAGCCGTAAAAAGAGCAATTGGGAGGCAGCTCTGTGGCCATCTCTATGGGAAATGATGAGCCCTGTGTCCCACCACAACTCCTAAATTGAGTAAACCCCATCCTGCTGCCAAGCACGTCCAGAGCTGCTTTTTCAGAGCAGCAATGCTCTTTCTGCCTGGTTTTGGGCAGGCTCAAACTCTCCCAGGTCAGGAGCTACATCTAACAGGTCACTGGGGCTCATCCATCCCAGGGGTGAACACCAAACTGCTGATGGGAACCTGCTCACTGCCTAAGCTCCCTATTTCAGCCAAAGCACTAAGGCCAGTGAGATTTTGGACATGTATATCCCAGGTTCTCTTCCTCCATTCTTGCCCTGCACCCCTGTCAGTCGGACAGAGGGTCTGTGTCAGTCTGCATCTCTCCTGACTCAGCCCAGCACCGGCTGCGATGGCCTGAGATAGCAGCGAGTGGCTCAGCCACAGGGCAATTAGAGAGGAGACAGCTCCTGCCTGCACCCAGCTCCTTCCTGCACCTCAGGGCAGGGCTCGGAGCCCCTGGAACCTGCTGGGATGGTCGGGGGGCTGCTTGCTTTGGGATACTTCCCCACAGAGGGATGAGGAGGGCAGCCCCGCTGCAGCTCCCACAGCCAGCGCTGTCTGACAAGGCTATGAGGAGGGAAGGAGAGGGGAAAAAAATATCTCACTGCTGTAAGGAGATTTACTGGGCTTGTTATCAGCACAGGAAGAGCCAGAGCTTAGGGGCAAATGGGAGATGCTTTGCCTATTGCGGTATTTTTTCCTACTGTGCTCTAAGCCGGCTCATGCGGCGCAGGCAGGCGGCACACTCGGCTCCACCGCTCCCTTTCCAGCAAGCTCCGTGTGAGCCCTGTCGCCCCCAGCTTTCTGCTTGCAAAGGCAGGGGCTGCTCAGAGCCCAGAGCACCCGTGTTCATTTAAAAAGAGCTTTGTGTTTAAGTGTTGGTGTCCATAAGCCCAGGAGAGCCCCTGGCATGGACAAATGCTGCAGCCCAGCTCACCTGGCTGGTGGCTGCTCTCCTCATCCACCACATTTGGGTCTCAGCGGCTGCTTTTAACCTGGAATGGGGTTTGGAACCACAGCCAGGACCAAGAGATGGGTGGTTATGGGGCTTCTGTGGGGCTTCCTGATCCTGCTGCCCGCTTGCACCTCACACCACTGTCACCACACCACTCCTGGGTTGGATCCTAGGGCTTGTTTCCATGAGATCTCAAGGCTGTGGAAGGTTGGGAATGAGGGATTTTTTCCTGGTGAGAAGGAGGGTTCTGCTTTGTGCTTATTTGAAGCCCCTGCAAATACCCAGGGGAGCACACGTGTGCTGAGGAGCCCAGTGCATTTTAGGGGGCATATTCATCCACTATGGATGGATGTGGGAAAGGGGGAGAAACAACTTCCTCATCCCATAGACTGCATAATAGCATCCATGGAATTAAAAAAAGGTCTGAGCAAGAGAAATGCATCGGCAAAGGCCTTTATCTGGCAGAATCAGAGCTCAGCAGCGGCGCGGGAAGCAGCGCGCAGCTCGCAGGAGACCCAGCCCATCTAGAGTTTCGGCTCTGGTTAATGACACAGCAAATCGAGCCTGTCATCTTCAGACGTGATGTTTCTTGTCCTTTTGGCCTGAGAAAACAACCACCACCCTCTAAAACTGCAGTTTCACAGTGGTGTATCCTCTTCTCTCCCCCATCCCCTCCAGAGGATAGGAGGGGGCAGCAGCTCTTGGGGTGGGAGGACGCGGCACTGGGGGCTCACCACCCTCCACCCCACGATTTCAGCATCACACTGAGTGGATGAGGCTGGGCCAGCTTCCTCCTGGAGAGCCACAGCGAGGAGGAGTGCCCATCCACAGGATCCCAGTTCCCCTCGTAAACTGGCTGGTTCATGCAAATCCATGAGGAACAACTTCTCCCTAATTCCATGGGTGTCGGGCAGGGCTTCACCTGGCTGGGCTTGCTGCACAGGAGGGGCAGCTGCATGGCAAAACTTCACTGCCAAAGACCCTGGGATAGAAATATTTGTGCCTAAATCACAGACTGATGCCACTAGCAGAAAAAGCAGCACCACATATATCAATATCTATATCAATATCTATATCTATATCAATACCTATATCAACATCTATATCTATATATCTAATCTATATCTATACACACACGCTATATATTTTTCTTTATATTTACAACTACAATCATAATTATATTTTTACTTACATTTATTTTAGTTCTATATATTAAAATATTGATTTATATATGCAAGTATATTCTTACATATATGTATAAATACTGTATCAGGATTGCTGGTGTGTATTTTGCTGGCTTAGGAATTACTGTCTTTGTTTTTTGTGCTCTAGGTATAACATGGAGTATGTTAAAAAAAAAAAAAGAACTTTAAGAAGAGTTTAAACACCTTGTTGGAGAATGGTTTTTGTTTGTCCCAAGGTGAGTGTTCTCAGCTCCTGCATATGATGGGCCCTTCAGAGGGGCCACAGGAGCTCTGGGGCAGGATCAGAGTGGGGCTGAACGCTGGTACAAAATCTCTCTCTGCCAGAACTCACCCCTGCAAGCCTTCACCCTGATGGAAAATGCACTGTGCTGAAGTCGGGGATACTCCAGCAGCTGGGGTAATCAGCAGTGAAGTGCTGGTGGTGGCCATCACCCTGCCAGCACCCACCAGCTTTGTCTGTGTCCCACAAAACATCCCTGGAGCCGCTGCACCGCCAGCGCGGCGCATTTCACAATGTTTCCCCAGGAGTGTTTGGAATTACGGTGTAAAACAAACCACTTTTGTCCAAACAAGATGCTTCTTGCAGAGATGGCTATTTTGGGTTGGGTGTTTTTTATTTTAACGGCCTTTCAAAGAGCAGAACTGGTTCACACGAAGCTGCTCCAAATGTTTCCAAGCAAAGTTTAAGAGAAAACTGGAGTTTCGCTTAAGCGTGTTTTAATGGGGAAGGCTTGTTTTCCCTTCATGTTCCCTGCTCTTCTTGGAAAACCAGGAGCCAAGGGAAGAAATGTCTTCGGCTCACAGCAAACGATTTTGTTTCAGTTTTGAGAAGTAGGGAGGGATCAGCATTTTTATGGGAGCAATTTATTTCCTTCCAATAAGCTCCATTTCAGACAGTTTTTTTTCTCCAGAGCGTGTTAGGAGGAGTCACATATTTACTGTGTATATTGATATACAATAAAAGTGTTATTCTTTGGAGGTCTGGATTCACTTTTTACAGCATCCCGTGACTCCCTGAAAGCAAGGAGGTATGATATCCATGGTGACACCATACTGACAAAAGGACACTCAGTGTCTCTGTGCCTTTTTGCCCCAAAATACCTTCACCTCCCCCCATGCCTATGAAGGCAGCAGCACAGCCATGCTGGGTGCTGGATCCCAGTTTGGGATGGGGAATAATGAGCTCTGGGGAGGCTTCTGCGACTTCCCATTTATAAAACAGGGGAGAAAAGGGTGGGAAAAAGCACTAAAATTATTTAAAACCCCCAACTCCCAAATAATTTTCAGTTGCAAAAAAAAGTATTAACAGATGCTTGTTAATTCTTAAAACCATCTCAATCTGCAAAAAACCCAACCTTGGAAAACCCATCTTGAGAGTCTTGCTGTAATGGCTGGCCCGGCAGCTGCACAGACATCTCGGGATGCAGTAGGGGGAACCAAGGGAAAATCAGTCCCTCTGCTCCCATGGAAGTGAGCAGTAACTCCTGCACCTGAGCAGGGAGAAAACCTGGGATTTTGAGAGAGCTGAGTATAACCAGGATAATAAGGCACCACTAATTGTCCTCATCCTCCTACCCTGGCACAGTTGGGGAGGCATAGCTGGACCTGGCACGAGGCACTGTGTGATGATAACTTGAGTCACTCTGAAAATCTTAGCGACAAAATGAATTAAAAGCCCCATGTGAATCCACGCAGAGAGGAACACAAGAAGTAGGGATACCAGGACATGGTCCCACCACAGGGAAACATGGACACGATGCTGTTCCCTGGCTCTGGCTGCTCTGCAGTGCCAGCACATCACACTGAGCCTGTGACACAGCAGAGCCCTGTTAAAAGCATCCCAACCTATTTTGGTGGTCTGGACCACTGTTAGCAGCCTTTTTCCACCACAAAGCCATTTACCTGCAATGTCACACAGACACAGTGCAGAACAGGAGCTCACCCACTGAGCCAGGTCAGTCCCTGTGCCAGCCAGAGTAGCAATGGGACAGGAGGGAAACCCCTCTTTCAAGGAATGTGGGATGGTGGTGTAAGCAGGGACCAGGGAAATCCCTCATGCACATGTGGTGTCGTGGTACTTGGGGCTGGAAGGAGTGTGAAGAGAAGTCCCCACAGTGGCACCACCAGAATGAGATGGAGAGCAGGGGGAGAGGGAGAAGGACACACCCCGTATCATGACCCACCTCCCTTTCCCCAGCAGCGCATGGGAGATGACCCAAACCTGCACTTACGTCTGACCAAGGGAAAAGCTGGAAGCAGCGAGTCCAGCTCTGCCCATCCAGACCGAGCAGTTTGTCTCCAGCTATGCCCCAAACCAGATGCTTTTGACGAAGACGCCAGGAGCTGCCTTAATAAGCGCTTATGCAATCCTTCTCAGCAGAGGAAATGTCTTTCCCAATCCCCAGCCATTAGCAGTTGGCTGATGCCCTGGAGCAGGACATTTTAGAGCCCTTGTAAATTTGCTTCAGGAGTGGAAAGTGGTTCGAGGAGGGAAAGGCACTGGTTTTTGTCAGGGACCTGAATCATCTGGGAGCTCCTCTCCACTACTCCCCACGAGTGGAGAGCTGCCACCACGAGCCAGCAGCCAAACCCTGCCCCAAGCCAGGGGATCAAGGATGGGAGAACGACAGTGGCAGCTTCTACCCCAGGGTCAGCAGCCAGCCCCAAGGCTTTGGGGATCAGTGTTTGTCTCAGCAGGGAATCTGAGTGGGGAAAGCAGAGGTTTTAGGGTAGGAGCATCACTCCTGCTTCAGTGCAAAATTTCCTTTAAGAAGAGAGGTCAGCCAGGGAGGAACTGGACCATCTCTCCATGCACGTGGCTCACCTGGGCTGCCAGTCAGAGCTCATGGACTGGGTTTTTCCATCATCTCCAATTACCTGTCTATGACAGGTAATGTAATATAAATAGAAATTCCCCTTATGGCAGGTGGAGCCTCCTTCCACTGATTTCCATGGCAATCAGATGAGGGAACAGCTCTGTTTTAAGTGAGGCTCAGGGCACCCATGCCAGCCTAGAGCAATGATTTTGGAGCTGGTTCCAGCAGCAAGGCTGCTGTTACCTTCCCTTTACCTATTGTTTGCATCCAAACCTAACTGCAAATTGACATGAGCTGTCTTTGGGGAGCTGCTGCTCCATCAGCACAATGAGCCATTGTTGAAATGGCTACAGCAATTTTCCGGGTTAATTTATGGCCGCCACACCCCATTAGCAGCAATAAATGTGGAGCCCGGTTTTGCCGAAATTGTGAGTTACGATTTTTCAAATAAATACATTTTCCTATAAACCAGCTCTCTGTTTAGTTTGAATGTTCCTCACAGACACATCCATCTACATAAAATACACAGGAGAGGAAGCTGAGCTGTGACTTCGCTCTGATGACATAAAAACTTTTGTAAACACAATGTCACTTACAGTACTAGCAAAGAGAGAGCCCAAAAAATAAACAGCGAGTGCCTGGCCCATCCCTTCAGGAGCACATGGAAAATTTAATACTTTTTTCCGTAAAGCTTTGTTTTCCTTTTGATTTATCCACACAAGACAGTGGCTGTTTGGCCATAAATAGATGGTATTTCTTGAGGGGCAATGGTTGCAGTCATCCTGTGTGTCGCCATAGGGGCGGCACGGGAGGGGTGTGGACAGAGAAGATGCTGTGGGTTGCTGCTGGGAACAGGAACATCCAGGCACAGCCTCGTGTTCACCTCCAGTTCCTCCTGCTCCTTCCATGGGGCTTTGACAGACTGAACCTCACTGGGAGTTGCTCCTGTGGTGCTGATGCAGGATCAAGCAGCCCAGTGACGCTGGGGGACTCAGGCAGTGTGTGGGCACAGGAGAGCACGGGCACCAGCAAGCGTGAGCTCTGCTGCACCCCAGCAGCCCCCACCCCTATGAAACCCATCCTGGCACAGCAGGACACATGTGGCAAACCCTGCTGGGGAGGAGGGATGCCCTGAGTGGGCTTTTGCAGCCCAGCCGTGGCTGCGACCCCAGGGCTGAATTCATTGCTGATCAAACTGACTTGATTCCATTCACTTCTGCAGGTTCTCTCGCTCCTCACATTGCCGGGACGAAAATAATCCCCCAGAGCAGCTCTCTGCAGCTCTCCTCGAAGCAGACTCTGCTCATGCCTCAGTTTCCCAAGGGTTTTTGCCACCGTCCCCTGAGGCCTCTGAGAGCAGAAATGTTAGGAAGGTGCTGAGTGATTATTATTGCATTATTCCAGGCAAGTGCTATAAATACCCGGGGGCACCTTTAGACACAACCCAGCTGCCCAGGGGAGCTGGCTCAGCCCTGCTCCGCGCCTGCAGTGGCTGAGGAAGGGATCGAAGGCAGTGGCCGAGTGAGGAGGTACCCTGGGCATAACCCGATGGGGGACATGGTGTGGGGCTGTGGGGTGACAGGGCTGCGACCCTCCTGGCTGCACCCTGGGGCTGCAATGGAGCTTGGGGTGGGGGGGATGTGGGTGCAGCAGGGTGCCGGGATGCTGCAGGGAGACGCTAACAAGGAAGACAAGGGGAATATTTTACGGGGCTGCAATGTAAACAGAGCTGGAGCAGAGCCCCTTTTTATGGAGTCCCTGTCCTGCCAGGGCATCTGCCAAGGCCCTGATTTATGCTCCTATTTAGATAAGGGAGCCGGAGGGGGGGAGCAGAGCTGGCGTCAAAGTCACAGGACACCCGGGGCTGCCGCTCGCTGGGCGCTGATAAGGAGGTGGCTGAGGGGCCGGGGCCAAAACCTCAGCTCCCGTCCCAGAAATGGGGATGGATGCAGAGCTTGGTGGCTCCTGCTGGGTTTGGGGTGCTGGGGTTCACAGAGACCTGGGATAACCTCACTCCTGACATGCAGCATTGTCCCCCTCACCATCGCCTGGCCATGAGAGCAGGAAATCTTTCTCTGGAAAGCATTTGAAGGAAAACAGGTGGAGAGAAACGTGGTTCCTCCTGCCATGCCAGCCATAAATCGCCTAATCCAAACTGCTTGGCGTTTTCTTCCCCATGCAAGTGGGGAGATGTGAAATTAAAGAAACTCACCAAAAGTTTGAGAAGTGCTAAATTTGGACGCCATGACAAAAGCAGTCTGGTTTGATTTAGAAGGTGTCGGCATGAAAAGGGCTCTGGTTTTATTATTTTATTAAAACACTGAAGATTAGAATGATTTTCCAAAGGAAAATCAACCCTCTGGTCCCACTGTTTGCTCAGCTGAGCACTTCCAAACTCTGCGGGGTCCAGGGACCTCCATCAGGGGGTGGATTAAGCAAGATAATGCCCGGGCTTGGGCTGGACTTACCTGGCTCGGCAGCCGGAGGCTGGAGGTGACTCTGGTGCACGGCTCAAAGCGACGGCTCCCAGCTGGACGTGGCTGTAAGTGGCCTGTGCAAGGCAGGGATATGGGGATGAAAGGGGTATTTTTGGGAGGCATTTCTAGAGATGGGTTTCAGCGGCACGGGCTCTCACCCAGCAGCTTGCAGGATAGGGGAGAAGCTCAGCGAGGAGCCTGGGTGGTTTGTAAGAGGATCAGGGCTCCACAGGTGATGCTCTGCCAGCATGGGGAGGTGAGGCATGAAGTGGGACCCCTGAACTTCTCCCAGGTGGGCACTGGCTCTCACCGGCTCTGAGCCGGGCTCAGGGATCCCACCCAACCACGGCAGTTTTGAAGGAGATCGGGGACACGACGCCCTACCCAAGGCCGGGCTCTAACAGGAGAGTAATCACTAGCAAATGTTCGCAGGGCGCTTGTTTAAAGGGGGTGGGGAAGCGGGGTCTTTGCAGCAGCTGAGAACAAAGCGGGGGGGGGAACAAAGCTGGGCAGATCCGGCACGGCCGCTCCCCCCCAGTCGCCGGGGCCCGGCAGAACCGGAGACCTGCTTGCACCCTGCCCCGGCCCCCCCAGCCTCCTGCCTTTGCAGCTCGCCTTGTAACAACTAACGATGGAAAATCCGAGGCATTTAAGTGGCTCCCGAATCCGCCCGGGAACCGTGATTGAGAGAAGTCAAATAAAATTTGTCATCTTTAAAATGCAGGAGGACGTTAATGGTGTGTTAGCCCGGATGATTAATACAAGCGCCTGCAAACAACCCTCCAACGTTTCCACCCTCCGCTGCAAGATGAATCGCTGGAAAGCGCCGTTAATCGCTAACATACCTCGGGCCCAAAGCCCCTTCCTGCCCCGCCGTGCTGTGATCACCACTGCCCTGCCCAGCCTGTCCTCGCTGGGAGTCACTGCAGCAGGAGCAGGGGTCGGCCGCGATGTCACCCAGCAGGGCTGGGGGTGAAGCCCGGACTCTAGGAGACATCCTCCTGGGGATCTGTCTCCCATGGGTGCAGAGGCGAGCAGGATGTGCTGTCCATTTCAGGGCCCCACCCTGGGATTGGGTTTGGGGCTGCAGTGAAGTACAAGATCTCAACCCCAGCCCTTTCGCGGCCAGGCTGGGACAGGGAAACGCAGGGCAGGTCCCCACCTCGCTATTGTAAATAAGTTTGTGTGCATGGATAGTATCGTTTTTATATATTTATGTATTTATGCAGTGTCTGCATGGGTGAGCAGCACACACACGTGTGCTTATAAGCCATGTATGTGATAGGTGTGTATGTGCCACACGTGTGTGTGTGTCATATACTTATGGTGACATCGTGTGTGTAGCACACCCGTGCTGCTGGTGCATGTAACATGCATGGGTGCACGTGTGTGACGTGTTTGTGGAGCGTGTGTACAGCACAGAGAGTTGCGTGGTGCATGCAGCATCTTTGTGGTGCGTGTGGGCAGCGTGTCCAGTGCATTGGTGTTAGCAGCAGCAGTGCGTGGTGTAACCAGCACATGTGCAGTGTGGATTTGTGCAGCGTGCATTGCACAGCGTGGGCGTGTGCTGTACACGCGTGCAGTGCACGGCCCCGTGCAGCTGTGCAACGCACGGAACAGGCGTGGGCCAGGAGCCCCATGTGCAGAGAGGGAGCCCACACCCCATCCCTGCCACCCCCAACCGCAGGGGTGCCCAGCCCGGCCTCACTCCGATGCCTTCGCCCCCTCTTCTCCCCATCACCCGGCTCCCCCGGCTCCGGGTGCGGCCCCGAGCATCCCCTGGCCCCGCCGCCTCTCCGCGCTGCGCTCCCACGGGGCCGAGCCCGTCCAGCGTGGGGACTCGGCGCTTGGGAAGCAGAAAGTCCCCGGGTCACTGTGGCTCCGGAGCGCGCACACGGCCCGGTCCGGCCCGGCCCGGCCGTCGGGGATCCGGACAGCCGCGGCTCCCCCGCCCCGCTGCCGCCTCTCGTCCCCCGGCCGGGCGCGGCGGCTGTCGGGGGGCTCGGACACCCCCGCCCCTGCAGCGGGGATCGAAGCGCCCCGGGACGGGGGCTAGGTTGCCCCTCGGGTGTTCCTCCCCCCCTCCTCCCTGAAAGCAAGGAGCAGGCGGGACGGAGGGCGAGCGGCGGAGGTGCGAGCCCAAACCCCCGAGCCCGGAGCGCGGCGCACGCCCCCTCCGCCGCCCCGCTCCCCCCGGGGCCCCCGCGCATCCTCCCCTGCCCATTGGCTCCACGGCGGGGGGGCCGCGGCCTTATATAAAGGCAGGGTCGGGAGGCTCCAGAAGGGGTTAAAAAAACCCCAAACAACAAACCCAAAACCCCAAACCCCGACCGCCCCACCCCAAACCGCACAGCCGCCTCCGCAACCGGAGCCGCGCTCCCCGCAGCCCGCCGCGCCCGCCCGGCGGGGAGCGCCTCCCGCCCGGCCATGGAGCGCTGCTGAGCGGCCCCCGGGGCCAGCGGAGAGGATCATGAACCTGGTGGGGGGCTACCAGCATCACCACCACCACCACCATCACCACCACATGCTGCACGACCCTTTCCTCTTCGGGCCGGCGGCGCGCTGCCACCAGGAGCGCGCCTACTTCCCCGGCTGGGTGCTCAACCCTGCCGAGGGGACCCCCGAGCTCGCCGGGCAGAGCCCTAACTACGGCCCCGCCGAGTACGGCCCGGCCGGGCCGGGGCGGCTGGAAGCTCTCAGCGGCCGCCTGGGACGGCGAAAAGGTGTCGGGGCACCCAAGAAGGAGCGGCGGAGGACGGAGAGCATCAACAGCGCCTTCGCCGAGCTCCGCGAGTGCATCCCCAACGTGCCCGCCGACACCAAGCTCTCCAAGATCAAGACCCTGCGCCTGGCCACCAGCTACATCGCCTACCTGATGGAGGTGCTGGCCAAGGACAGCCAGCCCGGGGACACCGAGGGCTTCAAAGCCGAACTCAAGAAGGCGGACGGCAGGGAGAACAAGAGGAAAAGGGAGACGGTAAGAGGCGGGTCGGGACCCGCGTCCCTGCTCTCGGTGGGTCGGGAGCGGGCGGGAAAACCCCGGGGCTGGAAGGGAAAATATCTCTGAACTCTACCGGCCTCGCTGGAGCCTTTTTCCCTAGCGGTATAATAGCAATAATAGCAATAATAGTAATAATAGTAATAGTAATAGTAATAGTAATAGTAATAGTAATAATAATAGTAATAGTAATAATAATAATAATAATAATAATCTGTGGAGGGCAAATCGGCGGAGAATAGCCCTCCCGCCGGGCCGGGTGGGCTTCCGAGCACTTTCCGCGAGGGATCAGTCCCCGGGTCCGGGACTGGCCGTGGCGGAGCCTCCCCCGGTCTGTCCTTCACCTCTCCCGGGATCTCTCCCAGGACGAGCGGGCGCAGGAGCGATTCGGAGCAAGGGCGGCCGCTTCTCCCCGTGCTGCAGCGGGCGGGTGGCGGAGTGGGGACCCCTAAAGCTCCTTTTTGTCCTCGGGTTGGCAAAGCCACTCGGAGCTGCGGGGCCCGGCTGCAGCCCTGCGGCGGGCGCAAGGGGCGTGCGGGCGGCCCGGGACTCCGCTCCGTTCCTGACCGCTCCTTTCTCCCTCCTCTCCCCGTCTCCTCTCCCGCAGCAGCACGAGGTCTATTCGCAGCCTCTGGGTCACGGCGAGAAGAAGCTGAAGGGCCGGACGGGTTGGCCCCAGCAGGTCTGGGCTCTGGAACTGAACCCCTGAGAGCAGCCCCGCCGCCCCGACGGCGCTCCCCGCCCGCCCCTCCATGTGCAATGTCGGAGAGAGCCCAGCCCGGCCCCGGAGCCCATCCAGGCGCAGGATACGGGGAGCGGGCCCGGCTGCCCCCCGCCCGGACGGATGAGCCGCGAGAGAGAGGCGAGAGCGCTTTGCGGGCTCGGGTCCTGCCCGCCCCGTCGGCAGCGGGGACCAGCCGGGCCCTTTCCCCGTGTCCCCTTCCCGCATTTGCAGTAATCGTTGCTCCTTCCCGCTGCCAGCAGCGATCGGCTGCTCCTGCCCTGCCGGGCCGGACTGGAACGGTTCGATTCGTTTGCTATTGTAAATACGAGCCCCCGATCCCCTCTCCCCGTCCGCTGCCTGACCGACGTGTGGCTGCGGTGAAACTACCTAGAGGTGCATTTGGGAACACTCTTGTGCCAGGTTTTCTACCTCAGATCTGCATGACCACTTCCCGAGGGACCGAGCGCGCCACACCACGTATTTAAAACTGAATAGCTAAAAAAAAAAAAAAAAATTAATAAAATAAAATTTAAAGTTTATGCAAACGGCCTCGGGTCCGAGCCCTCTGCTTTCCCCTGCTCCGGCAATCGCGCTGCTCTGGCCGGGTCCCCTGCGCTGCCCACAGGGATGCTGCGGGATTAAAGACATCCCTGAAGTCACTACTCTGCCCTGGGGCCGATCCATGTGAGGGAATTCCTCCCTGGGGAGCTCGGGATCCTTTGAGACTTGTTTATGCCGTGCTTGCTCAGCGCAGGAGCTGGTGGAGCTCTGCAAACGTGTACCCGCAGTCTGCCCCAGGGCACGAACTCTGCCCCTGCCCTACAACCCCTTCCCTCCCTGCCCAGGAGACCTGCTAGAGGGGCTGGACTCGTATTTGGCTTGGGGAAGGATGGCAGGATCAGGCCTTTACAGCGTCTGGATGGCACCGTAGAGCTGTGCAGCCCCAGGTTTTATTGCTGCCACGCACAGAGCCAGGGCTCGGCTCCCCTGTCCCGCCCGGGCAGCCCGCCCGGCTCTGGCACCGGCAGCACTTTCTCGCAGGGATCTCCTGTTAGGCGCTGCCTCGGCCACATTTCGAAGGAGCAGCGTCCCCTCCTCGCCTTCCGAACACGATGGATGCCACCAGCCCCAGACACAGCAACGCTCACGCAGCACAAATTCATCTCTGTCACCACTCGGGCATAAATCTTTAATAATCCTTAATAATTAAAGCCAAATCCCCATTCCTTTACACTGTGCACACACGGTGCTCTCACCAAAGAGCTCCAAGACCTGCGTGCATGGGCTCAGAGCCTGATCCTGCCTTCCCAGCCTGGCCACGCTGTCGTTCCCGGAGACACCGGGATAAACCCTGACACTCGGGCGGCTGCGTGGGGCAAAGAAAAACAGCACGGGAAAATATGTACATTATTTTAAGGCTCATCTGAGGGCTCACAGCAGGGACGTTTACATTTTCTGTTTGAAACCAAGATTTTGATTGCGACTAAAGGTATAGAAATAATGATGCAACAGCTGTAAAATACTGACACATCAATCAATCTGTGCTTGTGCAGCCGCACACACCAAGAACACCCCAGCGCACCCGTGGGGAAGCAGCTTGGGGTTTACAACCACTTTGTGCATATGTACAAATACAGACGGAGGGACACACAGACATTTGGGGGTACAGCCGGAGTAATTAACTCTCGATGAAGAAGGTTCCAGCTGCGTGAATGAGCCTTCCCTCGCTCCGGAGCCGCTGCACGGCTGCCTTCCCTGCCCTGATCCATTTTCTGATCCCTTTGAACGAGGCTGAGGTGAAAATTGACTGCCTGAGAAGAGCAATGCCCACCCGCTGTGGCACTTTTTTTTATCTTTGAGCTATAACAAGTTTAGCATGATACCACTTCCACGGGTGAAATAGAGTAGGGCACTCCCAAAACCAAACGCATTCAAGGGGGAAAAAAAAAAAAAGAAAAAAAAGAAAACGTACAGAAAGTCAGCCCCAAAGATCCAATTTTATGTCTAAGTTTCACGGTCTCCTAAAGGCTGGGTTCTTATGGGAAAGCTCTCAAGTTGTCACTAACACTGGGATCCATCGCCCTGTAAATGTGTCCAGCCCCAGTTCTGTTTATATGTGCCAGCCGGTATCCGTGTGTCCATACAGCACCAATCGGGGCTGCTCTTCGGCAGCAGATGAGGGAAAGGGTTAAATGGGGACTCGGGACTTGCTCTGCTGTGAGGCAAAGGTGGCTCTGCACGGGAATCGTGTCCTCGGTGCCGGCACACCAGGCTCTATCTGGTACATCGCTCGCAGCCTGCGGACCTTTCACCCCACCAAAAACCTCCGCTGGTTTTTACCTTATGTGTTACCGATTTTGCTTCTGGGAAGGGGCACCCTGCACAGCCAGGGCGATGTTCTGCCTGCGTCCGCAGGATTTTTGCTTTTCTTACCACAGGTTTCTGGTGGTGGTACCTGCTGGCTGCAAATTTCCGGGGAAGGTGTTCGCAGTGCCAGCCTCCCCTGTTCCTCCGGATTTTGCAAGTGAAAGCGCTCTCCGTTCCCACCGCTGCAGAGGATTTCCCTGCCCAGCAAGGAGGTTTTCCTCTGAGGCAGTGGCTCAGCATTTGAGGGGAGAGTGGGTGAAAAAAAGGCACTAAACATTTTCCGTAGCCTCTGGCTTCCCCTCTCCCCAAAACGCTTTGGAAGGGCTGCATTTGCGAGCAGCGAGCTCCGTCCCCAGCTCGGCACCGCACACGCGGTTCTCCCACCCCGGGGCCGGCAAGGGGAGTCGAGGTTCCAGCTCGGCGCCTGTTCCAGCCTAGGATGGGGTCACCCCCTTCACCCCCAGAGGGAGAGGAGCTGCAGGGGGACGGGAGCCCTGCGCAGGGACAGCCTCCCTTCCTCCGGCAGCGAGCCACGGCTGGGAGCGGCGTCCCGGCAGCCTCCGGCAGGCAGCGGCAGAGCTCCCGGTGCCGCCGGCACCAGAACTGACTGGAAGAACGGTTTGGCCACCAGCTTTGAGTTTTTGGCTATCGAAGGGCCTAGCTCGTCGGTCAGGGGAGATGGCCCTGCACATACCTTCGGCTCGACCCTGCCGTGAACTTGATGCCGTTGGGAAGCAGCTGGCTCCGGGCACGCAGGCTGCGGCCGGCAGTTGCCCGGGCAGAGGAACACGCACGCAGGGATCGCTTGGCCCCGGGGCAGCATCTTACGTGCCAGGTTCCCTGCCGCTGGAACCCAGCCACGAGGGACCCTGCAGGGGACCCTGCTGCCGGCCCAGCTCGGCCCCCGGCTCGCTGGCTGGTCAAGGGGGCAAGTGCTGCGGGACCCCTCACTCTGCACCCCTGGTTTGGCGTGCAAAGGAATGGCTCCTTTTTCGCCTTTTTTTTTTCCACCCCCCCCGCTCCTTTCCTGCCAAGCCCAGACCCCGCTTCTTGTTGTTGTAGGTATTTATGGGCCTGTTTATCTGATCTCGGGGGAGCCTATTCTTATCTCAGAAGCAGCAAGGGAAGGGTTACACTGGACAGCTCGGTAGACAGGATGGAGCCAAATAAAATACCAATCTGACAAAAAAAAAAAAAAAAAAGAGGGGGAAAGAAACACCCAGA
>VZTF01000681.1:868286-884824 GCA_013397755.1 Cnemophilus loriae
GAGGAGGAAAGAAACACCCAGACCCAGCCACCCGATCACCCATGAGCACTGTCCAGGCTGCAGGCTGGATTTGCCAGCTCTCAAAACTGCTGGTAGGTTCAGGCAGACAGCACAACCCCGGGCAAGAAATGCCCATGGACAGAGCAGAGGAGAGGGCGGTGTAATGATACTGAAAGACGGGAAGAAAAATAAATTTTAGAAGTTTCAGGTCGGTTGTCAGGGCAGCTCAGCTGTGATGCTGCTGTCCCGTGTTTCTCAGGGTGAACATGGAAATGCCCCAGCTTGGAACGAGAGGCACAGCCGGTCCCCAGCCCTGGCAGGGACTCACTCGAGGTCGTCCCGAAGGTCACGGCCAGGGCCAGGGCTGCTGCCTCCCATCACGGGGCCCCTCTGGGCTGGCCCCAGTCGGTGACACGGGGCTGGGGGAGGCAGGGGGCTGGGCAGCCCTCACCCCGGACACCACAGTGGCAGGGAGCCCCACCTCTGCTTGGCCTCTGCGGAGCCCAAGCGTGCAGCAGGGCTGGGCCAGATAGGATGGGACACGATGGGATGGGGCTGGATGGGATGTCCCCTCCTGCCTTGGCAAACAGGGGAGCAAGGGCAGCCTCATGCCAGGGGTACCCCCAGTCCTTGCCCCCTCCCCACCCCACGCCCCACTAATTACCGCTCTTAAGGAAGCGCCTGGTAGTTGTGGCCATTTAAGGTAGCCCCAGCCCCTCTGAGTAAGGGTAATTGGGCCATAATTTGTTTTCGGTGTCAAGATGGCGTCAAAGATAAGACAAAAATCTCCAGATTTTGGGGGCTAAAGAGACAGGAGAAATCCTGACCCAGGGCCGACCTCGGAGGAATGGCCACAAGCCCCAGTGAGTCACATGGCAGGTGAAAGATTTACTGCCAGGGGAGCTTTTTGATCCTCTCCCAACACTTGGAGCCTCTCAGGCCAGTTACTGGCTCCTAAGTCAGACTGTCTCCTGGGAGCACTGCTCAGGTGGGAAGGTTTTCTGCCCAACCGAGGCCCCGCCCAGCTGCAAAGTTCATGACATGCAATAGTTCTTCCTCAAATCTCCATGCTCCTGGAGTCATGTGATTCTGAGGCCCATCTAAAGAGAAGCTGCATTTCTAATCCATAGCTGTAGAAATGATGTCCAAGCACGGGAAGACTCTGCAGCCACAAAGTAGATGAAGACTAACCTTTTTTTTTTTTTTTTACTTTCTTGCTTTTATTTTCTAAACCAAATCCAAGCTCTCTGGATTTTCACCCCTATGGCAGTCCCTGCTTGGGTCTGCTTGCACTGAGCTCTGCCCAGGGTAAATTTTTCCATGCAGCTGCCTCTGATGGGAAAAGACCAAGAACCCTGCACCTTGGGCCAGCCTTCCCAAGACCATCCTTCAAACAATGGACAAACTCGCCATCCATCCCACGTTCCTACCTCTCCAAAGCCTCTCCGAAGGCTCTTTCTCCAGTACAGAGGACTGGGAGAACCACAGCTTTCTGCAGAATGACCTGTTCTTGTCCTGCTCAGTGGTGGAGCAATGCCCACAGCAAGCACCTTCTCTGGCAGTGCCGACACTTTGCTGCCAGTTTCCCAGTGATCTCCCACGACATCTCAGCACAGCCCTCAGGTGAGGGTGGGTGGTGTGGGGTGGCACAGCAGCCCACTTGTGTCTCATTCAGCAGCTGGATTTAAGGCCCAGGATGGAAGGACTGGTGGAGGACCAGTGCTGTACAGCTCAGGGCAGGGGGTGAGACCATCCAAGCACTTGGCTTCAGCAGCACTCGGTGCCATCCCCACAGCTCTGTGATGCTGGACGAGCTCCGTCTCTCATGGTTATTCCAAAGCTGAAGTGCAATAACAAACCTGGAGATGCTGCAGCTCCAGAAGCCTGCAGCTCAGAGGGGCCAAGGAGCCAGATGGAGCTGCTGGAGCACGAGGGGGAAGTACAGGCTGGGAGGAGGGTGTGCACTGGTGAGAGGGGAGTGAGAGGCAGTTCCCTAAGAGCAGAGGGACTGCAGAGCAAGAGCACATGCTTGGAGCCTCGCCGAGCCCTTGTGACAGATCCCCAAGGCAGGGAAGGCCCTTCTTGCTGTTTCCTTTCCCCTGCTTCTTCTTGTGTGCGAGGAATTCAGGTCCTGACCACCCTGAAAGACTTTACAGTAACCAGAGAAGTAGGGGAATTTATGGCATCACCAGCAGCTGAAAGCTGAGGGATTGAGAGGAAAAGGGTTTTTTTTTCCTCGAGCTGCAGCTACCTTGACAAAATTCTCATGGCCTGTGACTGACCTGCAGGAGCAGCTAGGGGGAAAGCAGGGGCCAGAGCAGGCTGGTTTAATTGCCATGCCCAGGAGCTCCTTCCCAAACTGAGATGTGGGAAGGAGTTATGAGTTTGAGTTAGTGCACAAACCTTGCAGGAACTCCGGAACTCCCTCATCTGCTCACCTGGGCTTCCTCCCAGGCCATGGCTGCTGGGCTGGGTGCAGGAGCTGCTGAGAACCCAGACACCAAAGAGAGGTACAGAGGAGCTGGGTACAACAGGCTTTGCCCACACAGGTGTCAAGGCCAGGAAGAGACACAGGGCTTATGGGCTGCCCATCACTGTGTTCTGGTCCCTGGCAGTTCGTATCTGTGGTAGAAGCAGCAGAGCCACCTCAGCTCCCTGACAGTTCCCTCTTCCCCACAGCACCATGGTGTTCCTGCTGAAGGTGCTGGGGTGGTCACGGAGTACTTCCTGCAACACATAAAGAGAACAGATCTTGGAGAAAGTTCCAAAGGCAATTAAGTAAAAGCACACTGGGGGGTTTTCAGGTACTTAGGGAAGAAGCCAGCACTGCCCACAAGGATAAGAGATGTGAAATGGACTCCAGCTCCTGGCAAAGTGAGACTGAGTGCCGGTGGAGCTGTGTAGTTATCCCTTATTGGATAGAGGAGAAATTTTTTTAAAAAAGCAAAAAAAAAAAAGAAAGCAAGCCCTGAGTCTCTCCCCCACCACACTCCTCCTGCACAGCCACATCTCTAAGACACAAAACCATTAAATCCACATTCACATTTTTCCCTGGTCCTCTGTGCTGCCCTTTCTGCTGGGGAGCGGGGAAGCAATGCCTGGTTTCCATCAAGGCTGCAAGGAGGCCGCAGGACGGCTCACGCAGAGGATCGGACGTGTTCAATTTCAATGTCCAACCAGGAAAAAAACCCTCAAAACCCAAACAAACCGTTTTTATGATCTCCACATCCCAGCACAGCATAATCCTGCTTCCGGTCTCTGACAAGCACAGCCAGCTCCTGCCAAGGAAGCATCTTCAGGATGGGGACACGGCCCCGGTGCCCCTGGCAGCTGCCCTGGGCTCGGAGGGGCAGCGATTCCCCCCCCTCCCAGGTTCCTGAGCTAACACTGCCCTCGCACGGCAGCCGGGAGTGCAGAGAGGGATGTGTGGTTCTCGGCCCTCAGATCAATCTGCTGGTTCCTTTGTTTCTCAGTGTGACTACGTTAAAAAGACTGAGCAGATTCCGCCTTGGTTTCGAGCTTGAAATCTTCTGTGGGTTTTTTGGCAGGGAGTAAACATGAGATTAAGTAGCATTATTCATTACTCTATACAAATAACAGATTAACTGGCAGAGTTTATTTCTGTCCCAAGTTTCCATTATACCCTCTCGTACTAAAGTCAGCACCTGCACAACAGGTTGCTGCTTACAGCTGTCCTCCTTTAGCCCTGCTGCCTCTCCTCACTGTGCTGGCAGAAGAGCCCCCACTCATCCCTTTGGGAATGCAAATGACACAGTTTTCCCCTTCCACTGGGGTCCTCGCCTGAACATTCCCCTGACACCTCCTAAAACCCCCTGACAACACACAGTTTGTGAGATGTGATCCACCCTTGCTCCTTGTTCCATGGTGCCCACCTGTGTCACCTCTGGTCTTGCCTTCCTCAGCTGAGAGCTCCCTGAGGTAGGGACAACCTCCTGGCAGCACATTCCAAAATTATCCTGGTTCATTAAGGGCTCCAGACACATCCACAAAGGCAGGCACTGGGGACACTGGGATCTGTTTTGGGTGTAAAGCTTTTGATATCTGATCATCCTCCTCTGTGAGAGCCCAAGTGTGTGAAAAGCTACACTGCAACCTCTTTCCTGGCTAAAGATCAAGGCTAAAAGCACGACTCAAACAGTGCCAGCAGAGCCTTTAAAAACACCACGACAGAGTTCAGATGAACGAGTACTCAAGTCCCAGTTTCTTTCACTTGCTTCCTCAGTGCAGCAAAAAAGTGAGGCACCTTTGCCTGTAAGGCTGATGGTCAGGAGGAAGAGGAGTATCAGAAAAAGAAATGAAACAAAGCATTTCATGGGAAAGGAGCTTGAATGTTGGGATGCTCTATGTCAGCATTGCTCTGGAGCAGAGCCCACCTTGTCAGCTGGGCACGCAGGTGTGACTCTGGACAACAGGAGCTATAAATCATGCATGAAATGAAGCCAAAGATGTGCTTGAGAAGGGAGCCAGAAGCGCAGGGTTGACCTAGACATAAATAAGATTCATTAGGTAAAATCAATCAAATGAGAAGCTGCACTTGATAGACTCTTCATGATACAGGAGGGGAGGAATTCCCATCATAGAAAAGCCCAACACTCCCCAAAATGCAAGGGCATGTGGCTCTTCAACAACTTCCATCGTTCTTGTGAGTTGTCTTTTTATTGCATTCAAAAGACCCCATGAATTGCACCTGTGCTACCCACATGGGTTTGTCACAAAATATCCCATCGCCTGAGATTTTTACTCCAGGCTTGGCATTCCCAGCCAGCAGTGCCATTCTCTGCTCCATGTCTGCAGTGTTTTCAGCCCTGGGGAGGTGGGTGGGAAAATACAGTGAATCTGAGAAGTCTGGCACAAAACATCCACACAAAGCAGAACACCATTGGCTCTGGAACCATCAGTGCCGAGGGCAGAAAGGCAAACAAGGGAATGTGGGCCTGGTTGCTAGATAGATCATTTATTAAAGTGAAATTCAGAATTTTATCTTTGTCAGACAGTACAGAGTTAAAGTCTCATACACAGTGGAAGCAGGACATTTCCTACACCTCAGAGAAATGAGTTCTACAGTTTTTGCTATAAGTTACTAAGTTGCTTTAACAATACACAGCTATATTACACAGTTAAAAATACAAGGTGTCCAAAACATTTGGCATAAGATCAGCACAACACATGGAGGCCAGAAACAGAAGAGGGAACACAGTTTTCTCTCCCAGTAAGCCTGCCAAAAGACTCCAAACCATTCTGCAAGTTACCTGCTACCCACCTCCCCTGCAGTAGCTGTGGAGCAGAGGTGTGGGTAGGACAGGAGTAAACCCAGCCCTGGTAAGGCCCAGGTAAGCCAGAGGCTCCTGGAGCCTGCTGATGTACAGGATGGCCTGCAGAGCTGCTTGCAAGAGAAGTCCAGGTTTAAGGCAGGAGCCTCCCCCTCTCCCCACACTTTCTTCAAGCATTTAGTTCATCCCAAACAGATGTGTTCACAAGCATGTCAAAAACACGAGACCAGGGATAGCTGTGAAAAGTGCAAAGAGCATCTTACATCCTAATCGTTCATTTGCACTTCGAAAGTGGAAAATGAGAACTCCCTAACTTGGTAAGCTAGAGATGGTTAAAGGGCATCAGTGACACGAGGAATGAGGCATCAATAACATTCCTTCACCTTTGGGACTCTTCAGTCCTCACTCTGGGCAGCACAAGGACTCCTGGAAGGGAGGCCACCTTGTATTACCCACGTTTCTGAACTGTAGAGACAAAGTGACTCTAGTGCTCCAGGGAAGTCCAGCGATCTGCGAACTTAAACAGTCCCCTCAGCAGACCCCTCCTCTCCCCTCCAACTGCAGTTCCTGCTGAAGATCTCCCATTGGTATTTACATTTGGCTCAACCAAAAGATGTAAAGTGCACAGCTCGCCCTCCTCCCCCTCATAAAACATCCATCACAAGAGCTGACGCAGAACAAATCTCCCTCCACGCTGCTGCTGCTGCTGTGGAAGCGCGTTCTGTCGAGTCTCCCTGTGGGCCATGTCCTGCTTCATCCTCCCTGTGCCATCATGACCTGCATGAAAACTCCCATCTACTGGAGATTATTTCGGCTCTTGTGTTCAAAGCCACTCTGAACGCAGCTTGCACTTTAGACTAACTTGAAATGCCAGGCTTGACATGTTCTGGTCAAGTCTTGCACCCTGGGGTATCTAGTGGTTTACAGCCACATTTCTAAGGAAAACTGGGACACCAGAATACTGGAGAGAAGTGGTACAAATCTCTGCTTTTCTCAGGCTGAGCATCTAAAGTGCCTGGCAAAAGAAACATTACTTTTTCATGCAATCGTTTACTTCAGGTTGATATACAATAATCTTTCAGACTCAGAAATTTTGAAAACTGCATTCTAACAGAGCCTCCTTGGATGTATTTGCACTTTTCAGCCATCAGGTTGCTACTGACTCGAGTCTTTGCATGCTTCCAACTCCCCTGAGTTGAGCTCAAGCCAGTAACTACCAGCAATGATTTCTTCTTCTTCCCTTGAAGTGAGCAGAGGGTCAGCACACAGGATGAAATTAACCCCAGAAGAGATGTTTCTGCATTATTTGGATTGCATACTAATGGCTTTGGATCTATTCAGAACTCTAATTAAGTTAATGGAACTCTGCAATGAGAATTGAGCTAGGCTATGGAATTGCATTAGGCTATATAATGGCTGGAGACCTTCAGAGACGATTCCTCTGCCCCAGGGTGAATGTCACCTATGCAGGCTTGTAAGAAATAAGCTTCCACTATTATAAATAGAAGATGACATGTGGTCATCCTCCATGCCCCCAAGGCTTGTGCTCCATGGTTCAAAGCTAGACAGAATTTAAGGCCCATCTGTGAAAAGCAAAATGAAAAAAAAAAAAAAAAATCTCTTATCATACCAGCCAAAGCGATTTGGGTCTTACACCTTTCCAACAAGTCCCATCTAAAAGTGCTGAGAAAATGTCCCACCTCATGGCTTCACAAGTGTGAGGTTCAAACACATTTACTTTGACGTTTAAAATAAAAAGTTGGAAAGTCTATATTTTTTTTTTTTTTTTACTTGGCATGCAGCATAAGGACTCGAACACACAGCACGGAATCGTACACAACGACAATTGCATTGTTGCGTTTTCTGGTTATTAGACACTAAATGCTTTTCAAGAATCACAGGCACCCTGAACATGGATATTGCTACTGAATTGACGTGTGGTTTCAGTTCATAGCACGGGAGCCAGCAAGTGGCTGACCCTTCCAACAAGACCATCAGCTTTCTGTTGCTCAAGGTGTTTTGCTCTAGCTAAGTTGAGAACAAGGTAATAAGGCATTTGCAAGGGGTTTATAAGGCCATGGGGTCTGACAGCCAAAGATTCTTCTGTTTCTTTGGTGCCTTGCCTCCAAGCTTTCCACCTTATAAACAACTGCTAATGGCTGGTAAACATCTCTTCATCATCACACTCCACTAAGAATTTTTTTTCAAAAAAGTATAATTGCTTTAGAAGTGAAACCAACAAGGATCACATTTAACATCAATTGACTACTTCAGGAAAAAAAGAAAATAAAAGTTTCCTGGATACCACCTCAGCACAAAAGCATTCCAGTGAATACACCTGAACAGATGGAACCTGCCACCATATTTCCTTGAAAAGAATAATTTTGCTGCTGGCTACTAAAACACCCCAACAGATTTATTTACTCTTAAAAATAAAACAAAATAAAATACAACCACAAAAAAAGTAAATCCCAAACAAACTACATTTTTACAGTTTTGGTCTAGAATCACAGAATCACAGAATCAATTAGGTTGGAAAAGACCTCTGAGATCATCGAGTCCAACCTGTGACCAAACACCACCGTGTCAATTAGAACATGGCACCAAGCGCCACATCCAGTCTTTCCTCAAACACCTCCAGGGACAGGGACTCCACCACTCCCTGGGCAGCCCATTCCCATATTTAATTAGCCTTTTTGTGAAGGAATTCCTCCAAATGTCCAACCTAAACCTTCCTGGTGCAGCTTGAGGCCATTTCTCCCAGGCCTGTCGCTGGCTGCCTGGGAGAAGAGGCCAACCCCCACCTGGCTCCACCCTCCTGTCAGGGAGTTGCAGAGAGTGAGAAGGTGCCCCCCGAACCTCCTCTTCTCCAGGCTGAGCAACCCCAGCTCCCTCAGCCATTCCTCACAGGATCTGTGCTCCAGATCCTTCACCAGCTTCGTTTCCCTTCTCTGGACCTGCTCCAGTACCTCAGTGTCCTTCCTGAACTGAGGGGACCAGAATTGAACATAGCACTTGAAGTGTGGCCTCACCAGCTCCCAGCACAGGGGAAGAATCACTATGAGGCATAACCCTCTCAACTCAGAAACTCATTTTCCCTTGGTAATGTCCTCTGATTACATGAGCACTTTGAAAATTAACATGCAGTCAGAGAACATACCCTTCTAACCATCTGTCCTGAATGAGAGAAGCCAGATCATGTTGACTGATGTGGGAATTACTCCACCCTTTCAATAAGGAAAGGACCAGCACAATTAGGGAATTTTTAAACATTCATGAAATACCAACACAAGACATTCTCTCCTCATTCCCTGAACCTCTCTCTTGTCTGATGTTCTAAAAATCCATACAAAATCGAACAAGGAAATGCTGAAACAATCACACTCCTCAGATGTCACAAATGGGACATGCACCATAACAGAGTATTTCTGCCTATGACACAGGACATGCTGAAGTTTGTTGAACATGTTTTTGGAGTATTAGCAAACAATTCAGAGTGATGTGAACAACTTGCTTTAAATTGTGACTTGAATTTTAAAGAGATCCTGGGAGAGCTTCAACAAGAGCTTCACTAAGTAAACCCTTCATGCCTTACAAAACACGATGCAGTACTAAGCTGGGACCATGACCAGTGTGTTTAGCTCTTCAACAAAGCTTCATCCAGTTCTGAAATAATAAAACCTGCCATTTACAAAATGCTAGCCAAAGTTTTCTACTGTTCATTTCGTTGCTTAAGGCTTGTTAAGAATATCCTCTCTATGTGGAGTCTTGGCATCTTGTACCAGAACGGAGACACTGGTCAGGATAGCAAAGAAACAGAGCGGTGCTTTAAATCATGAGATCCCCTGAAGAGAATTTGAGGTCACTGGAGAACAGTCAGTCACGACCAACACTTTTACAAGCTCCTTTTGCCAAAATAACCACTGTATTATCTGTAAGGACACCTCGGCTTTAAATAAAATCAGGGTGATCTCCTCCTACAGTGCCCTGTTAGGGAGCACCAGTGTGCCACCCTCACTCACACAGCTCTCATGAAAGCACACGTAATGTTCATGAAAGGCAAATGCTTTGATGCTTCTTGCCCCTCGCAAAGGGAGATGAAATGCATCATGAAATGCTCCAGTCAGATCACTGCCCTGGTTATGGTGTCTCACCCATAAATCTGCTTTATACTAAACAGAGCCCCTGAATGCACACAGCAGTTTTGTGACACCTGCTAAAGCTTCAGCATAAAATTCACATCACTTGTGACCGATACTGACCTGACACAGAAATTAAGAGACTGATGTCTCAAGCCATTGTTTAACCTACCATCACTGAAATGTGCATAAATCAATTAAATAAGCACTTCTACCAACATGATCTGACACAGCAAATAGGTTGTGTTTGCCTTAATACCACATTCAGAGAAATGCAGAAGTTTTTAAATGCTTACAGAAAATTTAATTAGTGAGTTCTAAAATAAAAGAAATTAGAAAAAGAGACTGCAGAGAGTTGGCTGGCATCTGTGTCGGATGGGGTCGGGAGGAAAAAAATGGCAAAAAACCCCCATCAATTTCAGACTGGTCAAGTAGCGTTCACTGGAGTAGATCTGGTGAGCTGGAGCATTTGTAGAAGTTTGGGACTTGAAGCACTGACTCAAGGCAAGACAGAGCATGTGTAGGTGAGCAGCAAGCTTCAGACAAACTTCTGACCCATGCACCTCGATAATGAATTTTATCTCTGCTGCTCTTCCAGTCCTGTACCAAGACAAACTGCATGGTGGTTTGTGATGCAGCCTGAATTCAGTGAAAAAAATTCCATCTGGGATCTGAATTGCACTGAGATGTAGATTTCCAGAAATGGTTTAAAACACCAAGTTGACAAACTCCACAGTTCTACAGGTTTATTTGGTTTCCCCATTATCCTCATTTCTTTATTCCAATATGACTTTGAAATGAGGGGAAGAAGTCTTCGGAAACATGCTGGGCACATGTTTTCAAATACTCCTCATAAGAATGTCTATATTTTTTTCTGTCATCCAGACACTGAATTTAAGAAAAAAAAATTTACAATATACTTGAACAGTTTTTATAAACCTAAAATGCACAATACCACATGTTCCTTCAAGGTCTCTCTTATTCCAAGCCTTGTTAATCTTCAATCGAGTTGCTTGCTGCCTTCTGATTTCTGGTCCAGCCTACTCTTGTTGTTCTTCACCATGTAGATGAAATAGGCAAGTGTCTCCTTCTCATTCACTGGAATATTCCTGAAATGACGACTGACAGTCTAGAAGGACAACAGGTAAAGAGACAGAAATGCTGGAATTAAAACTAGAAATAACCAGAACAGGGTTTCTCTTCACTTTCCAAAAATGATTTTATGGCCACTGAGCACATTATCCTTTGAGTGAAACATGCACCAATTCCAACTGTCAGTCCTCATTTACCTCCCTCTCTCTTTACAGCTGGAATGTGTGTATGAACACAGCATAGCCTTGCTATGTCAGCAGGATTTGCAGCCAACCTACAAGAGGAATTTGGAAGCCAGAATGTCCTCTTGCCAAAGCAGCACAGCTTCTCCTCAGTGACATTTCGTGCTGAGATTATTTGGCGAGCAAGTTTTCTCTGCACCTCCGTGTTTTAAAGGAGTGTCAGAAACACTGCAGCACTTTGCTGTGTGAACCAGGTGTAGCAAACTTTTATCCAGAGCCATTTCCTTTGGACTCTTAAGTTTCCACTGAAAGGAACATCAGGGAATTTGCAATGGAGGGTTAGGGTTTGGTTAGGGCTACCCCTCTCTGACAATAACATAAGCCCTGAAACATTAGCTGCTTCTTCATCAGAAAGTGAATGCAGAAAACACGTTGGAGCTGGACAAGATCTGCTTCTCACATGGAAGAAACTCTTTTTTGGTACCCAACACAGGTCTAGAAGAGGATTTTGATGCACGTTGAGCAATGAGTCACTCCAAGGAGATTTATGGAAGCTTGAGTTTCCCTTACAGTGGGATAGCATGAGGAGTGTAAGAGCCTCAGGCAGCACTGATTCAAGCATGGGAGCTGGATGAGGATCCAGCGTAGAGTCAAAGCTGCTCAGGCTTCACAGGACATCTGGGAAGTGTGTGACAGCTTTAAGTTAGGCTCCCTTTATTTTCCGCCTGCACAGTAATTGATCTTTTCTTTCCTCCTGGGTACATTCATGGGAAATTCCTTAAGCAGACAGTCTGTCATGGCAGCAGGCACCTGACAGACTATGAACTGGTTAGTTAAAATATGACAAATCAGGACTACTAATGAGGAACAACCCCACCCTGCTTCGTTCAACTTACTCCTACATGCCCTACACTGCACATTCTCTGTATTCTGTATATTCACTCCCTGGTTGACTCTGAAAAGAGAGAAAGAAGTGTCTTGCTGACTTTTTTGGTCTGTCAGGTTTTTGTTCTTTAAAGCAAAAGTAACAGCAAAGCAGTTTTAGGCAGACAGTTGTGAAAGCCACAACTTACAAAATCAACCTCACTACTAATTAGTAACTACTACAGATTTTTCAAGTTTAGAGAAGATTTTTCCTGCAGCATGCCTTCAGATCAAGGCAGGAAAGAGAGCAGAGCAGAAGCACAGCAAGCACAACTTGCTCAAATAACAGAGAGATACAGAGAGTTCTTTCTGAACAAGTAGTCCATATGGTGAGAAAGCAGCAGAGACCCTTCAGAAACAAGCCTTTTATAATACAGTATCATCAGGACAAGGGAGTGAAATAAAGAGTCTGAATCCATGGACAGTGATGCTGCCTTTAATAATAAGCAATTCCAATGAGTTCAAGTGCCTGTGAGGAAAGAAAAACTAACATGAGCACTTAAGGAGACTATCAGTGGGTTAAGTCTGAGTTTCAGCTGAGCAGCCATCCCCAGATAACACCCAAAAACTGGGTCCTGTTTCTGCTCCCTAAAGGACACTGATTGAAAAGGGTGGGAAAGGAAGCAGAGACAAGCAAGTTACTAAAACAAGCTTTCAAGAGCCAGTGTCCATGCCTTCCAAGCCTGTCCCAGGTAAAAGCAAGCAGGCAGCTTTCTGCTGGCATCATTCCCTGAAACCTTCCAGAGAGCACTCGGTCCGGACCAGTGAGTCACACAGGTGTGAGTGCCCACACAACGTGCCCTTGAACAGAGGAGATAAGAAGTTTTCCTGTAACAGAGATAACACCACTGCTGTCGTCACTTACTTCTGCAAGCTGAGCCTTGTTGAGTCCAGGCCTGGTCTGCAACTTATAATGTCTCTTGTAACGTCGCAGGGTGTTCACTTGGAGCTGGAACAAGTCAACCTGGAAGTGATGAAGAGAAGAGGACATGAGCACTACCTTTAGCTTCTATGAGTAGTTATTTTATCTAAAAATATCTAAAAATAACTACTTCCTCAACAGGACTTCTCCTTGCTTGCATTCAGAACCACACTGGCTTGTCTTACTGACAAACCTAAGTATATTTTGTATTTGTTAATGCTAAAGGACCAAAATAGCCTCAGGGAAATAGGAAATTTTGTTCTGGTTCACATGCTGTCAACAGAATTGCTGGCCAATTTCTGCTCTCAATTACACCTCTGCAACCTCCAAGCAAAGGGGAACCTTTTGTTCCCACAAGGTTTAAAAAGCTCACACATGAAACAACAATTTAGCAGGCACTGAACAAATGGCTTGTGACATAAAACAGAGTACAGAGATGAAATGAAATTCAAATACTTAAATGGGAAGTGCACAGTTTAAAAGCAAAGGGGGTGGTGGCGAGGTTACAGCAGGGAAGATGAAGATCACGTGGGAAATGCCAAGTTTCAAAGACAAAAGGAATCTCTGCTGAAAACTGAGAGGGAAATGACATTAAAACTGACACGGTGCAGAGTTCCCTGTTCAGCTGGGTGACGTGCATCTGTCAGGTTTCAGTCACCAAATACTCTGTGTGCTCTACAGCACCAACATTTTTAGATGCCAACTGGGTCTTCAGCGATCACCCTGGCAACTACTGCAAAGCTTGAACAGGAAAGTTTTGATGGAGAACCTCGCAGAATAGAAACACGAACAGTGATAACAAAAGGTCAGGTTATCTTAAAAAAAACCCCGTACCAAAAACTTGCTACTCTTTCAACACCTCCACACAGGAGGTGTGTGCACACAGCTTTGCACCAAGACACAGCTTTGCTGGCAAAATGACTCTTGGTAGCTTTTTTTTTTTTTCCCTTTCAGAAATAAAAGGCTTTTTGCCAATAGGGTTGGCATTTCCAGCAGAGGGCTCTGCTGACGTGGCCACGCTCTGCTTCTCTGAACATCACCTCTGCACAACTTTTGCCGTGTCAACAGTACCAGAAACATCACCGAAGCAAGTGCAGCACGCAGCGGCACAGAGAAGGGATTATTCTAGACAGAAAACTTCCCCCAGGCCTATCTCCTGAAAATAAAAACGTGTTACAAACTATTTAAAGGTAGTTTTAAATAGTGCTAAAAAATACTGTATATGCAAATATTTGGAGCAGCTCAATATTCCTGGATATCAAATACTCAATCAAAGAGAGGGACCTATTGAAGTCTATTGTGTATTTGCAAAATGATGCATGCTCGGTAACAAAGAATTATGTCAGGGCCTCAGACACCACCAAAACCAGCTTACTTTTAGCCTTAAAAAAAAATTAGCATCAAATTCAGTTTTAATTGATGTAATACATGTAAATACGTGAAGCTGTGCAGTTACCTTATCACAGCTCTTTCTATAGAAAACTTTACACGAGCAAAGAACTCATACAGGAATGAAGAAGAAAATTAGGACACCACACGTTAGAAAAAACTCTTCTTGGAAAGTGAAAGTAACTCCACAGCAGCTTCAGTGGCCTTGCAAATTAAAATGTTGATATTTTCTGATATACGAGAACATCCAAGTGAAACTTCAACATGCTAAGAGCTGGTAAAGCAGCCCACGAACCTCCGGAACATCCGTGTCGTGCTCAGGAGAGTCACCTCCATCATCGCTCGTCTTCCTCTTCCTTTTGTTCCGAACACTTTGAATGAAGTTCTTGTGAAAATCACAAATATACAGATGTCTCACCTGAGAACCAGAAGTGGTGAAAAAGCAATCAAAAAAGATACTGCAAAACAGCATCCAACAGCAGCCACTTAGACACCAGTGTCAGGTGCATCCCTCAAGACTGGCATGACCGACTGACATCAAGGAATTTCTAATCTTAAACCCCAGGCCTGACATCACACTCTTCATTTAAAAATAACTTACCTTACAAAGACTAAAGGCAAAAAACCCAAAGAACTCAAGCTGCAGCTGAACTTGAACCTCTGCAGATAATATATTTCTTTTTTAGGGCTGCGATCACATGTCAGGAAAAAAATGAGTGCTTGTCTGGAGGAAGTTAGTTTATTTCAGGACTTATTAGCAGGTAACCACCAAAAAATGTATTATTCTGTTCCACTCTCATGAACTTTCTGGCTTGAATAGTACGGAGGATTATTAATGCAAGTGTTTCAAAACCTTGACCAAATAAAAGTTGGGCTGATCACCTCAATTAAACAAACAAACCAAATGCAGAATAGCCTCTTCCCTGTTACTTGTTCAGTCATGGAACCTCCCTTTTAACAAATATTATCTCACTAGAGTCAGCAAAACAAAGGACCTCAGATGATCAAAATTATTTGGTATCTGTAAGGCAAAACATCCTCATGTAACACAGGCACCCTACAACCAAAATCCCTCCACGCAGCCTGCTTTACACTTTCCCTTTGTTCTGACTTCATTAGTCTGATCTTCCCTTTTTGTTTCTAAAGCCTGGCATCTGTCAACAAAGACTCATTTCTAAAATGCAAGAAATTACTACGCCACTAGACAAATCTGCTGAGGACTGCAACTGGGAGAAATACTCTATTTTTTCAAAATATGTTTCAAATTGAGTCACTCTCTTCCCGTGACACGATGCATTTCGGCTATGCAGACCCAACCAACTGGGGGAGCTGCCAAACAAACTGACTCAAAACTTCACCTTTTTTTTTTTTTTCTTTGTTTTTAGTGGTTTTTAATTTTAAAGATCAGGCAAAAAAGCCGTTCAGAGCTGAATTCCGTTAACGAAGTCACTTCTGAGAAACTGAGAAATTCCTTCTATGATCTGTACGGTCTGCTGTGCTCTACCTACTTCTCTGCTGGGCAAATAACCCGTTTCTATCTCGAGCTGACAGCTGTCACTTAATGTCATCAGGCAGCAAACCGGGCTGTTGTGTGTGCGAGTAAGCCCTGCTGGAGAGGCAGCACATCTCACTGCCAGCTCGGTTTTTAACCCGCTTCACTACAACACCAATTCTTACCAATTAAAGAAGTAACGTCAGTGCCGCCTGACTAAAGCAGCAACCACAGCGCTGTTTTCACCTAACAGCAGCAGCCTTTCCAACCCGAAACCGCAACGGGAACAGCACTCCTGCCTCCCAAGCGCTGACAGCTCGCTCCTTTGCCTCCCTGCACACCACCTGCCTCCCAAACACGGGGTTTAGTGCTTTAGCTACGTTATGCCTCAGCAGCCGGGCAGAGCCATAGGGAAAAGCCGGCTCTGCACCCGGGGAACAGCCGGGTCCACCCAGGCACGTCCTTCCCTTCCCGAGCGCTGTAACGCTGAGGACGGGCAAACGCGGTCCGGAGGCACCGTGCGTGCCGCACACAGCCCCGCAGCCCGCAGCCCCAGCCCGCAGCGCCAACGCGAACCCCCCCGGCCGCCCGGGAGCTCAACTCGCCGGGCGGATCCGCATCTCCCCGGAGGCACCGCAGTGCGGTGGCGGCTGGGGCCGGCCCGGCCGCCCCTCCGGGGGGCTCGGCGGAGCCCGGCAGCCCCGGCCGAGGCCGCACTCACACTTTTGTCGATGTCCAGCTTCAGCTTCTTCTGCGAGATGCTCTTCTGGATCCTCTTGCTGAAGGACGCGTTGCCGGCGGGGCGCACGCAGCGGTCCCCGTCGTCGATGAGGCAGCAGCTCTGGCCGTAAAAGGGGGCGGCGGGCGGCCCATCCCGGCTGTCCTCCTCGGTGCTGAACCCATTCATCGCCCACCTGCCCGCCCCTCACCCCGCGCGGGGAGCCGACAACCGGGGGACCAACGGGGGGACGAGCCGCCGTCACNGCCGATTGGCCGGAGAAGCTGCCCGTCCGCCGCCGCCGCCCGGCCCCTGCAGCCGGAAGGTCGCCGTGAGGGGCGCGCGGAGGGAGCGGCGGCTCGGCCCCCCCGCCGCCCGGCCGCGGGGGG
>VZTF01000681.1:884830-935833 GCA_013397755.1 Cnemophilus loriae
CCGCCCGGCCGCTGAGGGGACCCGGCCTCTCCCTGCGCTGCTCGGCAGGTGCCGGGCTGGTACCGCCCGGAGGAGGCGGGAGGCGTTCGGGCCCCGCCGGCCTTCGGACTTCCCGTGCTCCCGAGACGCGCACGGGACAGCCGCATGCAGCCGCGGGACCTCGGGTTCCTCCAGCCGCCCGCAGCTGCTCCGGCACCGCTCCTGTGGCAGACCCGGACCCGTAACAGAGCTGAAGCTGCGGCTCCCACCCGGCCCTCGTACAAAACTCGGGTCGGCACAGCCACAAATGCCTGTTCTTGGGTCTTCACCTAGGCAGGAGTTCCTGGCTGAAATGTAATTTTTTTTTTATGTTATAAGAAATACAAGATTTCCCCCTTTTTTTTTTTTTTTTCCCTAATCACAAGGCAGGGATAGTGAAAAGATGGGACCTGGAGAAGTGTTTCTCAAAGCAATGTGACTTTAAGCTTCGCAATTCTTTCATCTTCAGGGGAAAAAGAAAAACCCAACAAAAACCTAGAAGAACCCCAACAAACAAACTCCCCCCCCCAACCCAAAACCTCCCCAAAAAATAAAAAATAGGAGAAAAAAGGAGAAAGCTAAGTAGGGGGGGAACAAAAAGAATGAAATTCCTACTGATCTGTGAAGAGAAGATGTAACTTCTGGAAATGCTGTGACTTCTGTAATACCAGACAGCAAACGCTGTTGTCAGAGGTGCCTGAGCAGCTCTAAAAGGAAAAGGATTTCATCTTCCTGAAGAAAGGACTTTCTGCACAGACAGAAGAAAGCTTCTATAGACTAAAATGACGTCAAAGCCTGAAATCCTGCACATGGAACAATGTGCGTGAGCACTAGGTGAACTGTGCTGAATCACAAGAAATACCGTCGCAAGAAAGAGACTCCTTAAAGCCCTTGGTCATCAGCCCACTAACACTGACAACCACTTCTGCCTGCTCTGCACAAGACGACTGAGAAAAGCCAAAATCTGTATTTTCCAAGCGTTCCGTACAATACCAAACAAGCCTCAGACTAAGTCTGGAGGTCAGAGACTTAATACTCCTCAACAGTTCGGCCTCTTGTCTTGGCTTTTATTGCGGGTGCCCTCAGGCAATTAGTAATTCTGTTTGTGCATGTGACCAGCAGAGAACCGCAGTGCACCCTCCTGGGGACACGCTCCCTGGAGCCAGCCGTTCTCACGGGAAGCTGGTGGAAACAAATGACTTTACCCACACACCAAACAAGCAGTTAGTAAAGAGCAAAGAGATTTAAAAAAGCAAAACACTACGGTTTATATAAAAGCCCCGGGCCAAACCGATTGGGATCTGCCTGCCTGAAGTAATACCCTCCTGGCAAAGCCAGACAGCTACTCCCTTCTTTTGGGGGAAGGGAGAACACCAAGAGGCTGACAGAGATCTCAGAGCTGCTGATAACAAGCTTTCTGGCTTTATCTTAACGTTACCAATAAAAATCAAATGGCTGGCTGAGGAAATCTTGCAGAAGGATTATCTTGACACTCAGGAAGCCAAAACCACAGACTGTAGGGACAGATGATAATAACGGCAAGCAAGGAGATAAAAGGGAACATGACCCTAACAAGCAGAACTTCCTGTCCCCTTGAGGACAAGATTGTGCAGGTGTTCCCTGACTATATTTTGGTAAGAAACAGGCACCATAAGTGCCAGAACAGGTTGATACTGGCCATCAGATTGTACTTCATCTTGGGCCGCAACCTCTCATCCCTGCAGATAAAAAGGTTTTAAGTCCTTTTGCAATGCTCACTAGAAGGAAACAACCCAGTTTTTGTCACTCTCTGCTAATTCAATGCTAATTACCTCCTGCTCAGGCTAACACGATGACACCTTTTTTTCAGTCTTTCAAAATAAAAAAAAGTGCATGGAGGTGTTTTTATAATTGCAGTTTATTTCAGCATATTTATCCTCACGGGAACCTCCAGATTTCACAGTCTGCTAGTCTGGAACAAGCTTGCTGCAAAATAAACTGCCTCATAGAGACATTCTTTATTAGGTATCTATCGCTAACCTGATCCAATAATTCTTTGTGGGAGCTGCAATGAAGTGAGAAACAATGTTTCATAAACCCATCAGTACCCAGGCAGCTTTAGTGCCTCTGAAGCAGTAATAGCATGGCCATCCCAGTCAGCCTCTAATCAAATTAGGGGAGCCTGTGCAGGTCTGTAAATCTCACCTGGAGCAGCACTACCCTCCTAAAGATAAGTCGGTGGTGTAGCTGTCATCTGGAACTTACTGCTTTAATGGAGCCATTTGGGGGGCTTGGGACAGAAATACCTCTCTCCCAACGGTCTGTGCTGCTGGACATGTCCTGGGAAGAAGGTTTTTTTAAAAACTTTTCATAATCAGAAATCAGACCATTTCCTTTTGCAGTACCTTAGGGAGGCCAATGAAAACACTGGCACCTTCCCCCAGACTCCCACTCTCCTCGGCACTTTTCTAGGGTGGCACATATTGAACTTGCTAAAATGCTTAAACTGTCACAGCTTTTGGCACATACTTACCCTGGGCAATGTTCCCGTGGCCAGGAATCACAGCACAGTCTTCCCTGGGGATCATGCCTTGCAGTTATCTGCTGGTGCCCCCAGAAAGGCTCATTTTCCCACACACAGATTTTCACACATTTCATTGTCTCCCATCCATTTTTTCCCCACTGTTCTTCACCCAGTGGAGCTGAGTAAAAAGCACTATTGAGAAGGCCACTGAAGAAATGAAGTGGTGACAGTAGCAAGCACTGAGGGTCCTAGCGGGAACATGAGCAACGCTGATACGCTTCTGCTGTCTTGGGCTGAGCCTGCTCTCCCCACACGGAGATCAGAACACAAACAAGGACATGAGCTTTTAAAGCCCTCCCCTGCAAAGCAAAGGGTGGGATGGATCTCCCAGCAGCTGCTCCCAAGGCAAATAGGCAGAGAAAGAAGAGTCACAGCTGGGTTTTCTCTGTTCCTCTGTGCTTCCCAGTGTGCCCTACCAAGGACAGTCCATGTCTGCTGTCCCCCAGGGGTGTCCTACCTGGGCACAAGTTGTCCACTACAGCCACGGTTCCTTCAGGATTGCACCACTGCGCATGGAGTGACAGGAAACCTGTGCTGGGGAAACACCAGACCAGGGCAGCTGAGCTTATTCTCATAGGTAGAAGAGGAATCAATCACTGGAGCAAACCAGGGAGGGACACTGACATCTGCGTACACAGTTTTCAGAAAACACATTAAAAATTTATTTTAAATATATTATAAAAGGAAGTCCATTCAACTTTAAAAACACTAGGCATTCTATCAATGATTCCCAATTTATGAAAGCTACTACATTAAAGTGCTACAAGTCCTTTACCACCCCCAGATATTAGGCTGTTGGTCCTAATACGCACAAAATAAATACACACTGATTCAAGAGGCACCATCCAGTTTTACAGAGAAAATGCATGCAGTACAAGGTACAGACAAACTTAGACCTAATCACCGAGATCCTAGAGAATGCATTTTGAAACCAATTCCCTTCTCCACCCTAGAGGCTAAAGCTATTTGTTGCTGTTATCGTAAGGGCTAAGGTTTCAGGCTATTAGCTTGATCAGTTTTTAATCTTGTTTTGTGGTTAAAGTTCACATTTGTTTGCTCACTACCTGGGATTAAGACTTTTCTCCTTGAGTTGAACTAGTATATTTAAGACCACATAGATCCAGTGGCTTTATATAAAACTCCCAATTCACTCACAACTGCTGGAATCATTGAAGCCTTTTGGGTCATACAGAAGCATCAAGCAGTCCATTAAGGAGTGTACTCAGCTAGCAGAGGCAGAGTCAAAAACAGACATCGGCTTTTTATTAGGGTTTCCATGATCTATCATTGCCTAGTTCCATACAGATTCTCCAAGCTAAAGCATGGCACTACAAAGTAGAAATCAGAGCAGGAGGTGAGCTTATTTTGGTTACACTTCAAATTTATAGTGTGAATAAATCAATCTGTCTGGTTAATGAGGAATATGAAATGAATTGACAAGTCTGTGTTGAATGCTGATGGCAATTTCAGATCTCATTTCCCATTCTCCACCCACTGCATCTTTCTCCACTTGAACCAGGTGAGGATTTGCAGCTTGTTTTAAAATCTGGACTCGACACTCATTAGGTCAGAAAATAAAGCACTTCAAGGTAAATCCTACACAAGCTGGGAAATTGCAGCACACAGACTTTCCTTGCTTAAGATCAAGTAACAGGCCACGGCAGCCTGGGAGCAGCACCCAGTGCTCCTGACTCACAGGCCAGCTCCCTTTGCTGTGTATCCTGTGAAACCACGCAGTGAATCCATGAACCCCAGGAGCTGGGAGTGGATGTGGGATGCAAGGTACTCGTGCATCACTTGGGCTGTTTCAGCCATGGCTTTACGGGGGCTGTTTCGACTGCACGCGTGACAGGCTGACTGCCAGAGGCTGGCTGTTCTCTCCAATCAGTTCAAGACCCTGTCTGTATCTTGAAAGACAATTTAGAATAAAATCTTCTCCCTTTTCAGCTGGCAGTTCCACGATTGCCAAATATGACTATTAGGAGATGTCTCTCCTGGGTGATGTGAGCCAGCAGAGCTGCTGTCACAGCCCTGCAGCAGCCGCAGAGCACTATGCTCCTGCAATGCTGGTGGTGCCTGTTTGACTCTCAGGTCACTGATCTCAGTGCAGCAGGGAGAAGGAAAGTTTGCTGACTGGAACACTCCAGTAAAGTAAAGCAAAGCCTTGTGCACAAACTGCTGTAAAACCTAGGAAAGTTAGGCTGAGAAATTGCTTTCTTGCTACTTCTGTATTAAGAGATCTTAACACACTCTTGAAGAAGTTTCCCAACGATGGAAGGCATCAACTTCTTCTGAAAGACACTTCTGCTACAGATTATATATGCTTTTGGGACTATTTGTGATTTGCATACTTAGAAAATAAAATGCAGGATCCCACATGCCAGTGAAATCATGAGCCTTCGCCATGAGGTGAAACATCCAGCAGCTAATCAAGACATCCTCCAGCACAGCTTCAGCTGTTACAGCGCACTAAGAGGAAGCTGCCAACTTTTCCAAATCTTCCTATTAGGAGTGACAAACCTCCCCAGAGTCATTAACCATATTGATTTAACAGAGGGAACCCAAGAGCTTCTGAATTACTGTCGTTCACGCAAATTTTGCACTGAAAACCAGACATTTAAAAAAAATCCCCACACACAAACACTGCAGGAGTCAAGCTTTCTCTTACATCCTTATCTCCCATCCCCTTCTCCTCTCCTCTCTTGTCCAGCAAGGCACTAGGAAATGGTTCAAGTTTAAGCATTTGCTGTACATTTACATTTAAAAAGGCACATCTTTATTTTAATGATGCTGTATTCCCCTTTCAGGAAGGCTCACACGTTCTTCTGTTGTGGTTTGAAAAAGAAAGTTAATTTCCTAGGTATGAGAAAAGACACCTTGCACACATGAGAGCCCCAAACCTATTTACTGTCTGTAGGCCTTAGAGATTAGCACCAATATAGATCAACAGCTTCAAGAGCAAATCAAAGTATTTTTATGCAACATAACACACACCCTGTTGTCTGGGATTCTGATACCTAAAAGCAGCAAAACTTATGCAGCCACAAAGAGAAGGGTGTTTCAATACTTTTGGGGGAAAAATACGAAAACATGTATTTGGCATTAGACTTGCATGCAGATGTGAAGATGTGATTATGTATTCATGCTTTAGCGATTTCGCTTACAAATAACCAAAAGTAATTGGAATAATTAACCAGATTGCCCAGCAAAGGCTCAGTTAAAGATGGAGATGATGAAATAAAGCTTATATTTCTCAATCAGTGGATGGTTGGCTATATTAAGTCTTTGCATTAGTCAACAAAGTCTCTAGGGTACTGAAAAATATAACTGATGCAAATAATTAATAGCTCAAAGCCCAGTGAGCTAGTCAGAAGTGTACAGAATTTGTGAGGCTCTTATCACTGAGATCCCAAACCTTCAGAAAACAGATCAACCACACTAAGGTGGACCCGGTACAACCACTCAGTCTAAAGCTCCCACTTCTGTGTCCTGGTGGTGGGTTGTCAAACAGGAATTGCCTCAACTATTGCCTAATCTTTTGGTGGAAGCTGCTAAGAGCTGACCTTTCTCTCCAAATTAAGATCACCAAGTGGTAAAAGACCTGTTCATTGCTGCAGCTCTCTCTGAAGCAAGAATCCAGCGAGCCAAGCGAGAGCTCCCTTCACAAGGTGAGCCCAAGTACAAAGCAAGCCATGCATTTTAGAAACAGAAGCTAATCCTCTCATTAGAAAACTAAGACACACAAAGCTGCAACCTGCAAGCAGAACAACCTACAGTCCATTTATAGAATATGCTGACTGTGTCCCAGTTATAAAAAACTAGCACTGTTCATGGACAAACAGCTTCTTGTTCCACAGGCATTAAAACATTCATAAAGACATCTAGTCAGGCCATCTAGTGGCTCCACAGTCAGGACTACTTGGCTAATGAGAGCATTAATAACTTAAGGAGAGCAGCAGTCAGACACAAAGTGCTGGAAGGTGACACTGTCTCCCACAGAAATGAAGAGACCCTAATGACAGACATATTGTAGTAACTGAGAACATAAGATATCAACTCTGCTTGATGCTGGTCTCCATCCAATACTGCTGCAGAACTGTTACAAGGGAGGTCTAGGGCTTTTCCTTCTCTTCACTCCCAAAATATTAGACACCAACATATTTTGGAAGCCTGGTCCCAGCTGCAATGCAGTGCCCATGTTTCCTGTTCTCCATGACTGCACAGACCAGCTAAGCTGGCAGAAAAGGTCAGACACGGCCTCAGCTGTGTGGATGAGAGAGGTGGAAATGATTCCGAGCCTCCTACTCAATACATCAGACTGGAGAGTTTGGGGGGCAGACAGCTGTGTCCTTGTTTGCTCCCAGCTGCCAGGCACAGCTCTACACGGCCTCAAACACATCTGAAACACGGGACACGACCCTACAATTGGCAACAAAAGGGCTTCTTGCTTCTGGAGCTCTGCAGAGGGAGCCATCCTGCTTGTTTTGGGATACCAGGTAAGCACCTCCTTGCCTTCACATGAAAGACATCCCAGAGAAGAGCTTCCTTGCCCCTCTGAGGAGGGGCAGTCTACTAACCATGCTCATCAAGCATCCCAGAGGCATCCTGTCCCCTTCACCTCAGAGCTGGCTGCATGCTGCCTACTCTTGCAACACAAACCAAGGAGCTGGGCAATTCCTGGCAAAGGAATCCTGTTTACTAATTGACACAGCATCTGTGCACTGGTTCACTGCATCATCATTCACAGCTTTTACCAGAAAATGCCACTGCTCCCTTCAGTACAAGACTAAGCCAGGAGAACTAGTAAATCTGGTTTTGTAACAACTTCATTTTAAACTAGATTTTTTTAAAACACTTGCTTCAGATAGACTTGAACCAATGGTCCTCCATTCATTCTTTAGTGTCAGTACCTTCCAGCTCCTGGGATGAGACAATCCTGGCTCACTGTCTGGCAGATTCCCACAGCCAAACCAGAAGGGTCACACCTTGCACTGCTCACTGACTGCACAAGGGAGAGGGTACCAGTAAAATGGGTCCATCAATCCCACATCCTTGCTAAAGCAAACAGATTTCCAGTCACAGTAAACTGTACAGTGCTGTGGGTGCTGGGAAATGAGGAGAGATTAATACCACGTTTCCACAAGGCTAGAACACCATTGACCACAGGACTCAAGAAACTACAGACTGATGAACAAATGGATAAAGACCAATGGCTAATCTCAGCCCTGACTTAATTATCCTGAATTAATCTGCTCACACCAACTGTATATTATCTTAGCCTTCAAACCTCTAAAAGAAGAATGGAAATTGTCTTCATGCAGTAGATGTAACTCTGACAAGTCCTGGAGATGTCTGTGCTAAAGAGGTTGTAAGAGGCAAATTTGGAACCTGATATCCAAAGGCTCTTAGCATAAAGTCTTCACCTGTAAGAACTGCGATTATTTAAAAACCGTCTGCTAATCTTTCACCTTGAAGATTCAACAGTGAGTGACAAACTGACTGCAAAATGAATGGACCAGAAACCCAGACTCCTCATGGCTAATAACAACAGCCATATTCCCAACACTTGGCTGCACTTCCACTAGAGCTCATTCCTTCATCAGAGCTATGATTTGGAAAGTAGTAATACTCAACCTGTTTGAAATATATTTGGTTCAGGGCAAAAAAATACTCATTTCATTTTACAATGATGGGCTCTTTTTTTTTTTTTTCATTGGAGGCTTAAATCTTGTCTTCAAGATTTTACTTATATGGAGTTTGGAAGATAAAGCACCTATGTGGGAATGCTTCAGTGGGTGGTGTAGCAGCTACAAAAAGTCCTGGAGGGTCCTGGATAACAAAATCATTTAACACCAGACCCCACTGGGAAATAAAAAAAAAACGAAAAAGGCAAAAAAAAAAAAGCCATTTGAAACACATTCAGACGCCTCTAAAAACAGAGTTTCTGTTCAGTCTCAGCACAGAAGTGGCTCTGGCAAAGCCTTTAAAATTCGACCATCCCCAGAAGAGAAGGATGCAGCATCTTCGCAATAAAGACTGGCCTGCTAGTTAACCTTCTCCTGAGATTCTCCCTTTTACCTTCATTAAGTGTTTAAAAAAAAGTATTAAAAATTTTTTTGTAACCCTCTCCAGTAAAAACTATAATTGTAAAATATATATATATATATTTTCTCAGTCTTTTAAAGATCAAGGTTTCTGTTAAATTTTTCCAAGATGGTTGAGTTTGTGTGTTCAAATATCCACTGCTGTGTTGGAGATGAAGGATTGCAGCTATTCATAAAGATTTTTCGATCACTCTCACTGCAGTCCATACAGCTGCTGCTGACTGGGTGGTAGAGGGTCTTGTCCTGGAGGAGAGAAATTTGATGTGAGGTTGCTTAAGTGGAGAAGAAAAGTTGTTTTAAAACAACAGAAGGAAGTCTTAAAAAGCAAGGCCAGCTATTGTGTCACTCGGGTGTATCTGAAATTGTTTCACACTTAACTGGTTGACAAGTGTCTGGGTCCATTCCCACCCCTTCCAACAGAAGTCCAATCCTCACACCTGCACTGGGAAGCTCTAAAGCTGACCTGAAGCCAGGGGCTCTCCAAGCTGGAATCCTGCTGCATCCCTCCGGGGCACCGTGCCAGTAGATTGCAAGGCCTAGGACAGGGCACTTAGACAACAATTTCCTTACCTGTGGCCCACAGTAGCATTGCTTAGCAGGAGGATGAATAAATCCTTATCTACTTTTGGCAGGACATTCCAGTGCTCAGAACAAACCAACTCTGAGAACACCTTTTTGCAAACACAAGGGTGTTGCATCACCTCACTGCCAGCTGTGGAGACACTGCACAGAGAGAGTCCTCTGCTCAGGAGCCCTGGGGTCCTCACCTTTCTAACCAGTGGAACAGGGGAGTCACCTCTTTTTAATCAATGGTACAATGACAGCAGGCTGTCTGCAGATTCTCTTATTACAGCTACATGAGGAGAAGGAATAAAACACGAGTGGTGACATTTTCAGGAAACGTAAGTGCCTCAGGCAATTTGACACCTTAGGTGAGAATGCGCCCACACACACAGACTCACTTTTCGGTATCTCCAGAGCTGGTTCCCCTTCATTCCGTGACAGTCATAGAGGGTCACAGGGCTGCTGTGGGAAATGGCATCAAAACAAAACTTCTTGGTATGCTGAGGATCCCCTGGACGGATGTCCTCTCTCCAGCTGAAGGTGAACACCTGTCAGGACAAACAGGACCCTCAGGATGGCTGGTACTGGCTATACCTTCACCAGCAGAATGCCGTTCCCTGTGCCCACAGCGTGGGGATGGCTTCAGGGAAAGGACAGTAACTTCTAGAGGAAAAACTCCTCCTGCCTCTGGGGACAGGGACTGCTGACCAGGGGACTCTATCAGCTGTCACACAGCATGTGAAACGAGACTGTGCTGCTGCTGCAGCCAGCCGTGCTAGTCAGCCCGGGTACTGGAGCAGCCCTGGATGTCTCTGCAATGCAGACATACATCAAGGATTAAGTGAGCAGCTGACCAATTACAGCCCTTCCCAGCCAGCAAAAGAGCCAGAGAGCTCCAGCAGCTCGGAGTTAACGCTGGCAGTGAACACCCGAGTCTGCACAAGCAGCCTGCAGTCACCTTGAGAAATTGTCCCACACTTCTGGGACAAGAGACCAGGAGCCACAGCTTCCCACCCCGCCCACAGGAGTGCTGGAAGGGCAAACACTTGGGCGTTGTTTCCTGATGCTCCCTTTTACTGACCCTGCAATGAACTCTCAGCACTCTCAGGTGAAACGAAGGAGGGACTCTGCAGAGCAGAGGAAGAGTTTTAACTGCAGTAACTGGGCACAACCTATGCCTGGCAATGCAGTGCCCTGATGAAAATGTCCTCTGTGACCAGCATTAGCCCATGTGGCTGTGCAGGGCTGCCAACCAGCATACCTCCCTTTCACTTCCTTTTCACAAGGAAAAGGCTGTTCTGGAGGCTCCTTAGGAGTCAGCTGGAGGAATGGTTCTCCTCAGAGATCTCTCATGGGGCAGTCAGAAAAGCAAGTAATGATCAGGGTGCTGCTATTTGAAGCAGTGTGGCCAAAAACTTTTGCACAAAGAAACTACTTTGTTCCTGGCTGTCTTTTAAACCCCTCTTGAGAGAGAAATTACCACAATCATTTAGGCTCAGTGCTACTCAGAAGTTCAGACCGCATTCTCTTCCTAAACATACGCCGAAACTAATTTTCAAGATCCTCCTGACACAACAGAGGCTTAGTTTTGGACTGTGCCTGAGTAAATTGGTTTTGTTTCTATTTTTCATGCATCAAATTGATATGCAACAACCCTCTGTCTCCTACTACTGAAGCCATTCCCTGAAGAGTTATGCATGGCTCTGTAATAGAGGCATTGTTTTCTTGATCCTTTCTCAGCTCAGCTGCTACAGTTTAGACAAACTAATATTTTCCTCCCTTCTGTTACAATAAAGCTGTCGTTTCTGGCACCTCATATGTTGAGAGGGTGAATCTATAACTGGGCTGGTTTCATCTCTCCAGCAATGGTTGGGTGTTTATAATGCACTTGCCTCCTGTCAGGAGGATGATAGTGAACAGTTATTGAATGCTCCTGCAGGTTCATTAATATGCATGATGCTCCTCTATCACTTCTTTCAGCACAACCTTTGAAGTTAATATTCACTTTGTTACATATTACAGCTGCCTTGTTACTGGTTTATTGTTTTGGCACGCTGTATTCTTGTCATTTCTTTTGTTCACTCTGAGAGCTTCAAAGCAGAGGTAAAAGCTCTGCACATTCTGCCAGGCTCCAGACCCCCCTGTGCCACAGTCACAAGCCACATCCTGTACCAAAGTACAGTCAGCATGTGAGCCTTGGGGTGCACCCGACAGCTCTAAATGGCCTTCCTTAAACACTGGTCCTTGGAACCTCTCCCTCCCCAGATTTAGGGGCTGATGATTTATCAGATTGTTACCTGCACGTTGTTCCATGCTGCCTCTCCTCTGTCCTTCACGCAGTTTTCTAGCCTCAGCGGGGATCCCAGGGCTCCATGCTTAGTATCCACACACAGTCCAGTTCCCACATTGCGTATCTGAAATAGTTCATTTGTCACTGAATCTCCTACTCCTACCAGGAAAGAAGGCTCAAACTGTCTCAAATAGCACCAGTATTTGTATGAAGACAGTTTTTAAGATTCCTCACTTAACTGTGAGTCTGAGCTGGCCGGTAACAGCTGGAAGAAAGCACAGAACTCAAAACGGGACCCATTGCCAGCTGTACCTCCAGCACACAGCAAAACCCACCAGTGACAGGACTGCAGAGCCCACTGTGGGCTGGGTTGTCTGGTGGTGCCATTCTTCACAGGTCTACACCTTGTACAATCCTCCCTTAGGTCTGCGCCAGTGTGAATATGCTACAGCAAATGTACAATATGTTGTACAATAATGTTGCTCTCCTCGATTCTTAAATACTTTAGATTTGCAAGTTACTGTTGTGCTATAGTAAATTCTACATTTATCTTTTGTTAAATTGTTTAACTTAAGCTCTAGATTAAGTGCTGTTAAGTTTAAGTGCTGTTAAACCGTTAGGCTTAAACTGTTGGTTGAATTCAGAGCTAAGTTTGGCAAGGGAGTCCACTCTGAACCTTGTGACTCCATGGGAGGATCTCCCTTATTCTTTCTTATCCTTACCCTTTTCCATCTCCAGCCTTCACATAGGTAATTTTTGGTTGGTTTTAATTTTAGATGGATTGATTTTAGATTTTAGTTTGCTTTTTCTCTGTGTGCTTTAACCCTCTCGTAAATAGTAGAGTTAACCTTACCAATAAACTTTGTCATGCTTTCACTTTTATATTACACCTGCTTTTGGCAACACCTTTGCCAGTGATTCTTTAGGCGACTCAAAACACTCAGCCATGACAGTTGTGTGTAACAATTCACAGCCTCACTCCTGGGGTGATTCTATTCCCAGAACACAGCTGACTTTCAAAAATACAGATGGTTTTGCTGCCTTTCACATGGGAAAGCTAAGGACAAGAGTAGCTCAACACAGTTGTGAAGCCCTTTGGAAATACAAGGTGTCGCTGCCACCTCTCCCTAGTGCCCCCTCTGGCATATTCTGCTTTCTACTAAATACACAACATGCAGAACAAGCCAAGTCTCTATTCTCGTTGGAGCTGTGCACTAATAGAAGCAGCTGCCTGCCCAACTGCCTGCTTTGATCAGGCCAGTGCAATGGTAGAGGAGTTTTGGGTTTTGAAACATCAAGCAGATCTTTAAACACTCGCTCACACCTTACCCACAGCAACTGAGGCACACACGCAACCTTAAAAAACCAAACCGCAGCCCGTCTGCCCACTGCAGATGTCAGAGCACAAACTTGCCTCTCCCCAGGCAGCTGCTGGAGGCTCCACTGGTGGGTAGAACTTTGGCAAGTCCCAGGCAACCTCGTTCATGAACCACTTGAAGCTTTTGCAGTTGAGGTTGTTGCGCAGCTCCTTCTGAGCGGCGACGTCGCCCGCGGAGAGGTGCCGGTACTCGGGTCTGCGCTGGTAAATGTACTCTGCATATTCATCCATCCACACCTCAGCCACCCGCTTCAGGTTCTGTGGGGGAGAACGAGGGCGGAAGCCACCTGAGAGTGCTGCACAAGCCACCGTTAGTATTCAGAGCAGCTCGCATGTTTTTGCTCAGACAGGATTTTCATTCACATCCAATCTTTCTCTCCAGCTTCAGGACAAAGATTATTTTTATTACTCTCTAGTTCCACGGGACTTTTAGAAAGATATTTTCAGTTGAGGTCAGAACAGAATCCTGGCACTTGGCCATTATATCTAGTTCCTTGTGGCTAAGAAAAACAACATTAATCAAAAGTTGGTTTTTTTCCTTTTTTTCTGTAAGGAAACTAGTCAGAACGTGATGCTGGTAAATACCACTGGACATTCAAAGGTCTCTGACAAAAAGCTGCTTTCTTAAATCCTTCTTATTGCATCTTTTATATCCACCTAGGAATGGGATTTGCAGTACTCCCTTCTGAAAAGCTTCAGTTCACAATACTCTTTCTTAGCACTGTTTTTCCATTTTCTTGGGTAAAACTGTGAGATACCTCAGGAATACAGAGCTTTCTGGCAATGACCCTTCAGAACAGAAGCAGGGGGTTTTACCTTGTGGCAGCAGCACATTTCATGTATTACTGTAAAGCTTAATCCCCTGTGCAACTCCAAGACAGCAACAAACACCACCCTCTCAAGACAACCTGCTTGTCACAGCGCCCTTGAGAGTGCTGGGCCTTGCTGTTCTCTGGCAGCATCCGGCACATTCTTGGTGTCCCTTGGTAATGTGCCATGTGTAGTTGTCACTCCTTGAGTGAAGCTGCTCAGTCCAGCAGTGATCATTTACTACCAAAAAAATTAGGAAGCTAGGAGTGAGCAGTGTGCTGATCCTGCCCCAAATGCAGTCTCCACACAACAGGAGCAGGTGTTTAGCTCAAGGTGTCTGTTAAGATGCCAAGAAACAGCCTTTCCTACCTCTCTGCTGTCTTCTTCCAGCACTGTGGGAGTACACAAGAGCCAAATACTGAATCAAAAGAAATACAGCTCCCTCCTGAAGAGATGGCACAGACAGGAGAGTGCTCTGTCGCTCTGACAGGGCATTGCTGGGCTGAGGAATAAATCCAAATCTATAACTGGGGCGATGCTATTAAACTGGGAAGCATTGTAACACTGTGCAAGCCTGAAGACTTCAGAACAGCAGGGCACCACTCTGAGGTTTTTAGTTTTGCAGCCTTCCTACTCCTATGATTTTTTTCTCCCACCAGAGGGCAATGCAATCCCTCCTCAATTTGAAAATTAGCTGGAGAAACCCAGGGCAGGATAGACGAAAGCTCTTTCTTCTTTGGGCTACACTAGATTAAGAAATAAGATGGCACGGAACTTTCCATTGTGGAAAATTACAGCTTGTCCATTCAGTGGTCTGTGATGCTTGAAGTTGAGAGGTCTTTCAATCACCAAAACCAATCACCACACTGAAGCCTGCTGCTCTTGGAGAGCACAGCTATAAAATGACTGAAGTATTATACAAATAAAGCCATATCTTGTTTTTATAGCCAGCGCCTGATCACAAAGTCCCTGCCCAGCACCCAGCAGTGGCTGATGTCGGGAGAATGGCAGCTGTTCACACACACATCTGCAGCTCCCTGGGCTCTCTTCCCTTTGTGCTATGCATCCACCACTGCAAAACTGCTCAACTTGCACTGCACAAATGCAAATTACAGACAAAAACCCCTACATTTGCCTCCCATTGTGGGGTGAGAGTAGACAACAGCACGGTCACGTTGCAGTCAGACTCCTGTCGTGGGGAATGCCATTCCCACTTACTCTTGCCAGGCTGACTCCTGTGGGAACCTTGTACGGAACATATTTCCTGTAGATATGACCAACCCTAGAGCAAGGGATGTCCTCCATGCGACCTCCACACATCCATACCTGTGGAACAGTGGAGAAACACATTCAATCTTGGCTTTATGGAGGAAAATGAAAAAGAAAAGACTTCCAAGTAATAAAAAAGCTTAACCCAGATTTTTACATTAAAGTACACTCTTCCCAAATCCCCTCCCCTCCCTGCCTTAGTCCCAAATCCTATAACTACCCGCTTAAAGCCATGCAGCAAGCCTTGATTTAGCACAAGTGCTCTCAAGCCTTCTATACAGAAAAGAACAGGGAAAAAAATCTGAGCACTGAGAAAACAGCACACACCTCGCTTTAAACTGATATATGTTATTATAGCAATAGTAACCACAATAGTTAAACTGGGCTGCCATAAAAAACGCTGGGTGTAGGTTGTGTAACGAGGCTGTAAAAGGGAGGCCATCTCCCTAGTACAGGTGGTCATGTGTTATGCAAAAGGCTCCAGGGAATTCATGAGCCTGTTCAAGTGCCAGAAATCAGAAGAAACTGCTACTTTTCCCCGTGGTTATCACTGCTCTTTTATGGTTTCATTGCTGACTTTCATTCATTGCTTTTGCAGCCTTACAATTAAGTGGAAATCTCTGCCTGGTGAACACCTAAATAGCTTTAAAAAAGCCCTCAGGAAGTCACTAGAAGACACTGCTAGTTGGAGATGACTACCTTGATGCTTGGTTAATGTCTAGATTGGGCCCAAAAGCTTCCTTCCCCATTTGGGAAGACTTCACTTTGTGCCAGTGCTCTGCAACAACTTTCTTTCATTCATTATTTATAGCATGGATGTAGTAATTTTGTCCAAGTGAAACAAAGAGAGATGTTTTCTAAACCAGCTAATCTACTTCATTAGGCTTAAGAAATATTTCTGTGCTTCACAGAAATATCCAATCAATACTTAAAGAAGAAGTACCCTTTAGAATGCCAAACAAACGACTTTCTGAATTCCTGAAGCGAGGCACTGCCTTTGCCCTTCCGCCTGTCCCCGGATCCCATGGGAGTTCCCTGAAGGCTGTGGATTTTGGGGAGGCTGGCGCAGTGCTCTTGATCTCCCCGTTCACTGGGGCTAATTTGAGCCACCACAGTTCACTGTACAATGAGCTTAGTCAACAGCTTCAGACGTAGCAGGCAATTCCATTAATATTCTACAGTGACAATATTAAATACTTAGCTCAGAAGAGAAATATTTGGCCAAGGCTGCCGCATAATTATTAGCTCTGACACTAAAGTCCTCTGGAGTTTCAGCTCTGTCTGCTGGCCCTAATAATTACAGTCATTTGCTGACTGCGTAGAACTTAATGGAGGTTGGTTGCTCTCAGTTAGAGAAATATTTTTCACAGGCAACTTCTAAAGTTCAAGGTACTTAATTACATGTCGTTATGGTGAGAGAGACAAGAAGAAAGTTGACAAACACTCCTTCTACAGAATTTCATTCCTTTTGTCCCTGCTGTGTCCTGAGAGGCTGGTGCAGAAGAGATGAAAAAGAAACTAGCACTCAGCTTCTGTGAAGTTTCTTATGGAATTAGAAATGCTTCTTATTTTGCAGCGACCGTGCTTTTGGCTTCAGAGGGCCAGAGTGTGATTTCACTGCTGGGAAATTAACAGATAGGCTGAGAAAACAAGAATTTGGGCATGGTTTGTGTTTCTGACAGAAATGGTTTGTGCAAGGCTGTTAGGAGCTGCAACAGATCTGGGAACCGTAAAAACCTGCAGGAGCAGAAGCAGAAGCCCAGAGCTCAGTTGCACAGACACACACATTCCTCAACAACCTGCACGATCCTGCGCTACCCTCTGCAGCAGGAAGCCTGAGGGATTCACAGCAGCTGCATTTTAGTGTAACACAAGCCTGGCTGCAAACACCAGCCTGTTTTCCTTGCTGCCTGCCCACAGGATGCCTCACCTGCCCCATCGCTGAGGAAGGGCTTTCAGCCAGGCCACCATGAATACACTTCCCTGGAACATGATGTCCCTGTGTAAGCTGGGCAGCAGAGCCCTGCAGTCAGTACAGCTGGAGAGGAGAGAGCTGTCCTTGTGCTGCAGAGCTGGTGAAGTGGTGACAGCATTTGGAGGCTCCATGGAGCCCTACGCTGGACAGGCAGCAGGAGTGGGAAGCTGGACAGAACTGATGGGCCAGGAGCTCCAAGCTGGTACAAGACCCCAGGCATAGAAGACAACATTGCATGAACACATGCAATGATGTGATCAGAAAAGCTACTTAACTAAGTTGCTTAATAAGTAAAATCTAACATCAGTTTGACTTGCTCTTTTCCTGATCATGCTTTAAAATATTTACTTCCAAGTGATGCTGCAATAGAGGCAATGGAAAGCTTCCTAATTCCTGCTAGCAGAGCTCAGTGACCCTTTCAAAGTACTTTGCCACCTCTGTGCCTTTTTAACGTTGCCTCACGCTGCAAGTGACAGTATGGCACCCGCAGTACAAATCTAATTTTAAAGGCATGCTTTCCATTCATTCGTTGCTGCTTTGATTTATTTTATTAGTGAGCTGCTTTGTGTGGTGACAGAACTCATTACAACCTCCATAAAGACAATTACCAGTCCTTATCTATACAACTGGAAGAAGGGGGAGAGGGAAAGAGCGTGATATGCATTGGTAAAACACAGCTAACAAAAGCATTAGAAAGCCAGAGCTAAAGGTCAGGGAATCACATCCAAGGGGCTGTCAAGGAGTAAATGCAAGGGAAGCAAACCCAAAATAGCCGTGTGCTAGCTGAGGGAACACTTCCACTCAGTCACTGATATCTGGTTGTTTTTCAACAAGAATACAGTTCCCAGGCATGACACACCAGGACGTACTCTGCTAAAAATACCGCGCTGTCAGACAGCTGAAACGGTGCTGGGCTGTGGGGCAGCACCTCGTGCCTTCCCCACAACACTGACTGTCACTTACTGCCTTCTCCTTCGGCCACGGGAGCCAGTTTCTTCGGGGTGTTTTACGGATCATGCCTCACTCCCCGGCTGACATGGCAGAAAACGTCAGAGCCTGAACTTGCACCTGATTTCAAACAGCCATTTACGCCGTAAGAACAAGAATTAAAGCTGGTCAGGCAGACAGTGCTTCTTACAATAATCTAATCAGATCTCATCAAGAGAGAACAGGAAATTTCTCTTCCTCCTTAGGCACAATTTTGCCAATCTTCATTTTGGGCTTGGAATCCAGCAGCTGACAGATCTGCTAGAATTAAGAGAAAACCTGGCTACGCTGAGGTCAACGGGCACACTGAGCAGATTTAGCTAAGGCCACAATCTCACCCTAATAATAAAAACTACACAAGGGAAATAAAATAACACTGGTGATATTGCTTCCATCTTCCCAGCGGCCTGGAGAGCTGTAACTCCATATTCATAAAGCGACTCCAGAGCCTTTGATTCCGTCAGTATGCTATGAAAGCAGCAGATAATATGCCACCTATTCTCTACATGGGAATGTTATGCTGATCCAATTCCCTTTCTGCAATTTCAGAAAACAATGTCAGGTAAGACAGCTGAACCTCTCCTCTCAAACACACAATACAATGCTGCAGTTGGTGTGTGAACACAAATTATCTGGGTATACAAGGTTTATGGTTTCCAAAGACTGCACCATGATGAGCCAATGCTTCCCAAGAGAGGGAAAAAACACAAAGCATAATTAAGCCTTGAAAATAAAGCTGCTTCTGCAAGACACAACAGAAATGAAGACCATGGGCTGGACCAACAGAGAGCAGCTGGCTGGTTATGTGAGCACACACTGAAAGGTGGGAAGAAAAGGACACAGATGATAAGTCAAGGGGGTTCTCTGCATAACAGAGTAGGTGAGAGGATGAAAGCAAGGGCAATAATTCAGGAAAATTGTAATCCTCTATACTGGAAGCATCAGCTGCTCCTGCTGCTGGGACTTGGTGCTCTCTGAGAGATTAAGGTAGCTCGTGAGGCACTGAGATCTGTGTGTTTGCACAGCACCTTCTCACACACCAGTACAGCCCCTCCTCACCGTCTGGAGCATCTGAGAGTAATGACAGCACTTTCTAATAATCACATTTCAGAGAGTGGAGGGGAGCACTTCCCTGCTGCTGCTTGGTGGGAGGTTGCTCAGGAACCTGAACAAAGAAGAGGGTGAACAGAGGCAAAAAATTCAGGTCAGTGGTCTGAAACTGATCTGTGCACCACCAGATAGGAAGGGAGAAAGACGCCACCCTGTATTGCAGCTGAGAGCCTTGGAATTAAGCAGCATGTGCTGGCTAAAAAAAAAAAAAAAAACACCCACAAAAAAAGCAGCAGAATGCCCGGCCTGTTCCAGTGTGGGCAAACGTGAGCTGCTGGAAAGCGGTGTGAGTATGTGCCTGGAATAAGCAGTGCAGGCTCACAATCAGCACTAACTTCAGCAACACAAGCAGAAATGCTGTCAGAAGGGATCCCTTGGCAGCTGCACCCAAACTACGCACCTGCCAGAGCCCAATGGCAAAATGGGAATCAGAAACGTGCTGCTGGCATGGGGCAAAGGAGATGCAAGCATTAGACATGTGAACAGAAGCTGTGCAGCACTTGGATTTGTTGGAAAACATGTAACGTGTTTTATGCTGTGGAAATCAGAAGCAATCAATGTTGATGGTCTGCGAAAAGGATCTGGAAAAATGCAAGGACCTACAATCACCAGAGTAAGTGCAATGGCTCTTTTCCTATTGCTGAAGCAAGAAGTGAAGACCACAAGTACTGACCAGCTCTTTTGTCTCCCCTTTAAGTGTTCTTTTCAGGGCAGCTGTCAATTTGGCTTGTTTGCACTGAGCCCTTTGCATTTTATGAAGGCTTTACAATCTCTAAATTACAAGATAAACGTTTCTAAAACTGGAATGATTTATCACCTAGGGAGGGACGTTCTGGATTCTCATTCTTTGCTCTTCAAGTACAGTGTGCAATTAAAGGACTGAGAACCACACCACTCACATCTGAGATACAAAGTACATCTATATTTATGCCTGCACAAGTCAGAGACATCCCTTTTTACTCTTCTGTTTCCCCATAACCAAAAAAATCAGAGACTATATATTTATGGAAGAGAGACGTGAAGAATTTTAGTGAAGATTTATGTAAGCCAAACAGAATAGAAGCCACAAAAATACCGGAAAAGAGGCAACACCATCTCAAATAAAACTGAGCATAGATAAGTGCTGTACAAAGTAGCACTTGCAGAAGGGAACAGTTTAAATGCTTCACACTTACTGCTCCAAAATAAATGCGTTTCTGTCAAAAAAAATGAAGCAGTTACGTAGGCAGCTATTAAATTGTGTTTAGATGAGGAAAGGCCCATTGTAACTTTGGGTAAAGCATTCTGTTTTGTTCACACAATCAGGAACATAAAAAAGACCGTGAAAAACTGTAAGAGAAGAGGGGTAAGGAGGTGACTCCAAAAAAGCAAAAATCCCCACCTCAGTGAAGTCCGCTGAGCAGGGGAACACGAGGCAGCAGAAAGGAAAGGTGACAAACGCCTCATAGAGACAGCTGTGAATGCTTGCTTACCCTTTTTCCAAAAGACAAGAACACACTCCAAGGTCAGCACCTGGGAATTCACCTGTAAGTACCACTGGAGATTGTGATCTGCCTGTCGTGACCTGAAACAGGAGCACCCTGAGCTGCAGCAGTGCTGGCTCAGAGGCACTGAGCTGCTCTGGATATACACAGGTCAAGAGAAGGAAGCAGCGCCTGTTTTCTGCATGAATATGGAATGGACAGATCAACTCCTTCATTTCTAAACTAGAAACTTCTGTTTTAAGGGACTGGTAAGACCCAGAAAACTACAAGCTAGCAGTTAAGGTTAGAAAGTTCACCGGAATTTTTTTGTCCCTCCTACATGCAATGTTTCCTAGTGATGTTTAATGTACATGTTTCATACAAGGTGCAAGGCTTCTAGAGTTTGATCCACCCTCTAGCTAAATGTTTTCTGAGGTGTTAAACACGGATGCTTTCTCTGTCGGCTTGCTTGAAAATTTCTGCTCAGAAGGAAGCAGAGCCAGCTGATAACAAAAATACGTATGATTTCCAAAAAGAAAGGCAAGAGGCTCCTAAATAAACTTGTTTATTTCCAGTCTCTCAGCAACAGAGCCTTGGATTTTAAAATAAAGGCAAAACCAGCAAAGCAGTCCATGAATGGCCAAAAAAAGAATATGCTGAAGGAAAAAAAAACCCAAACCACAAAATAACCCCCCAAAAAGCCCTGTACTCGTGGTAAGGCTTGAGAAGGCCAGATCCAATGCAATGGATCACAGACCAGCAGTACAGGAGAGTACCTGCACCCACAACACCCAGGGACAGGAATAGATCCTTTGTTAAAGCTGGGCTGTAAATCTGGCATGCTTAGAATCTGAATTCCCATGAGATAATAAATAATGTGAAAGCAGGCACCCCATGCCTGAAGCCAGAGCTTTAAATTATTTGACAGTGCACCTTTAACTACAAAATCTCAGTCTGCTTCTAAAGGTAAAAACGTAGCTCTAAGCTCGCCAGGAAATGTCATAGCTTCATAAATTCTATGAACAAACCTTCTATTCTTGCAATTCCAGCAGAATTATTAAATCTATCAGCCACAGATGAATGTATCAATTTATCTTAATTTCTGAAAATACACTGAGTCTCTTTCAGTGAAAACTTCATTTTTCTGTTGCACAATGAAAGAAAAAAGGGGGTCTTTGCAGAGATTAATTAAAGCAAATTTATCCCTCCATAAATTACCATCTCTGGACTGAAATAAAACACAGCGTGTTTCAGAGGGGATAAGCAAACAGATGAATGAAGCAGTCTTATTTCCTGCAGATCAAGCAGGGTGACTGTCTGCTGTGGCACTGGAGACAAAGGGCTTGCCCAGCCACTGTCATCACTCTTGGAAACCAGCATTTTCAGAGAGGAAGAGGCTGAATGCTGTCCCTGCCCCTCCCGCAGAGAATGAACGCCTTACACGATTTCATTACACGCAACACGAAGATGAAATGGCTCTAAGCACAATGACACCCCCAAAGAGGGTGCCCTCGCCCCTCCCTTCCTGCCACCATTACACAGGACAAGGGACATCCAAGGTGACTTATGGGTTCTTGTGAGGAAATGATGGAAGAAAAGACTGTCTCAAAATCAAAGTCTTTTCTCCCACTGTTTGCTGCCCAGCAGCACACAGGGTGTGTGTATGACAGTGTGGCTTGCTGAGCATTGATATCCTTTGAGTTGCACAGAGGCATGGAGATTCAGGAATCTGTTTTGTAAGAGATCAGCCATGACTTGTCAGGGGAGACGTGCAGAACTCTAGCTGCTGAAGCCAAACTCTGCACTACATCCCTGCCATCTTCTAGCCCCGTGCTGAGGTCAGCTAGCTTAGATCAGTGGCATCCAGACACCTGTAAAATTAAATATTCAACCTCCGAAAGACACCTCAGAGTTTAACATAGAAATCTTTACTCAGTTTGGTCCAGACTATGGGAATGATTCCCCCCACTGAAGAGAAGGCTGGCCACCTGCCTTCAGGGGTTTGGGACACTCTGGTGGGTTTCCCCAACTGTATTCAGAGTGCCATATTCCAACATAACACAGGTACCAGCAGTCTTGGTGGGTTACAGTGACTTGTTATTCTTAGTGTGCATTTTTGGTCAGCTGGCTAACTCTTAAAGCCCTCAACAGACCAGCTCAGTCAATCAGTCAGCAGCAGAACTGTCCCCAGGCCAGGCAGATAATGATCCTAAGTCATTGCCAGCAACAGTTACGACTCCAGTTGCTGGAGATTTCTTCACGATTAAGTAATAGCCCAAGTTCCTCACAGCCAGGAGTCAGCTGGACTGACTACAGACAAAGTTGTTCTCTTCTCTGGAAACTCAAGCTGAGGACTGAGGTCCTCCTGGAACTGGAATCCTCCTTCCCTCAAGGAGGAGGGTATTTCACCATCTTGCCAGGGTGAGCAAGCCTCAGAGTCAGAAAGCTCCACACAAGCTGACTTACCTTTGCTGGGAAGAGTGCACGCATTGGAGCTGTGACCACAGAATGGGGACACCCCAGCTAATCCTGCTCCAAAACTGACCCTCACAAGTGCCTGCTCACATCAGCGCTGGTTCTTCTGTGCACTATCTTACTACTCCCAGCTCTTTCACCTTTAGTCACACGCAAAAGCAAGGACAAGATAGATCATTCACATTCTGTGCCTCAGAACAAATTCTTACTCTTCAAAACAAAAGTAATTTCCAGAGAACATGGCTCACCTTAAAGGATATTTCATACTGCTCTCCTCCCCATATCTCCAGACCTGCATCATACCCTCCCAGCTCCCAGAACCACTTTCTATCGACTGCAAACAGTCCTCCAGCCATTACAGGAGACCTTAAGGAAAAACCAGACTCCATATTACAAACACATTCAAAGACACAGATCTCTAGCTAAACATTTAAAAAACAAAGCAAGATTTGACAAATATTCTTTTCACCACCCAGTGTTCCCGGTGCCTTTACAGCCCTGTCAGAGCATCAAAAACTTGTTTTGGTGTTATCTACTGATTTCCTACTTGCAAAAGAGGAGGACCAGACCAGGCTCCCTTCAGAACCTGCCAGTGCCTCTCCTCCAAACAGGCAGGAGTTGACCATTAAGTGACAGGACAATACCTCTGCCCAAGGGACCTGTATGCTCCACACATGGTGCTCTGCCTCAGTCATACGATTGAGTCTTTGAGTTTGACCTTAAAAGGTGTTTTGTTGGTTTTTCTTTTTTGTTTTTTTTTAACACTGCAGAATATAAAGGACAGCAGAACTGTCTCAATGTTGGCAAGCACAGCAACAGCAGAGCACAACTTGATCACAGATTTACTTCTGCACTGCACTGTAATCATCAAAATTGCTGTAATTATTCTGCTAGGTTTTCTTCTTCCCCCACCTGGGAATGACACATAACCCACCACTGGTTTGTTGTTTTTGGCAGAGCATTAGGGAATACTAAGTCACGTTTGAAAGATCTCCGTAATAAATGACCACATTAATTGCTACACATTAGAGTTTTCAATGAAATGCTAACTTCTTCAGGAGTTAACGTGGCAAAAAACAGCAATGAAAAGGAGAGTGTTCACAGCTACTACACAATGCATTTCTTTTAAACCAACAAAGCAAACAGCTGCCAAAAAAGCAAGTAGCTTAACACCAGCTTCTGGCTTTTGCTATGCTGAGGTGTAAACCAACCCTGCAGCAGGGTGTTATTTCATTAGCTGGCTCTTAGCACGCTGCGTTTCAGTAACTTACTCAAAGGGATCACTGGGATCAGGTTTCTGTAACTCAGGAGGAATAGGGATCCTCTTGTAATACATCTCCCAGTCAAATGCCCCTCGCATTGCGTCTCCAGCCTGAGTCTCATATCCAAAGTGGTCATGATCAATAACATCAATCATTGGGCAAACGATAGTCTTGCGGTTTCGGGCAATGCGATCTGAGGATTGGAGAAACACGTTAGAAAACCTGCACCAGCTGGTTCCTTTGACCATGAAATTACAAAAAAAGAGCATCAAAATATGAAGTTGTCCAAGAAGGACACAGCTTTCTTCCTGTTCCTTCTCTCATGAGCAGATGCCCCAATTTATATCAGTTTATCTGCTACTCTGCAATCACTGAGAGAAAAACACCAGGCACCCATCACCCAGAAGGAGAATGGGAAGACACAGCCACACCACCAAAGAGAACTGCCAGGCTTAAACCAGACCTCTTGTACTCAGTGAGCAATCCTCATTTCCACAAGTGACCAGGACATGAACCCCTTCTGTGCAGATCCAAATCCAGGGAATAACCCACTGCACCACCCAGCCTTAATTGCCACACCAGAATCTGCCAGGAAGTGTTTCAGACTAATGGCATAAGTACTGTCAGCAGGCTCAAGAAATGCAAGTGTTACCTCCTCCCCTCCAGCCTTTTCTTCCAACCAAATAATACAACACAGGATAAATTCCTGCATAAACATCTGGAATTTTAAAAATATTTTATTGCTGAGACGGCCTCTTGTTGGAAGTTAGCTCCCAGAGCAGAGGTGATAAAATGAAGTTTAAGCTTCCAAAACACATCTCACAGAAATCCTTCCTGAGCTTTAAAAATCAAAGCATCCTCTTCGTGTTCTCATTTAAATGGCATTGGAGCTAATTCTGTCCTCCCTCCTTGGGGCTCATAAAGCTGCAAATGTTTCAAACTATTGCCAGATATAAACTGTAGTGAAAGCAACAGGATAAACCATCCATCAATCCTGGGGGAAAATCTGACTCTTTCTTAAACCTCCACAGCCCATTTGAGAAGGTCACACCTCAGAGAGCTCTGACAGGTCACTCGCAGCAGGGCTGTGAAGGAGTTTGGTACCAGCTGGAGGCAGCCAGGTACCAGAAACAGACGGCACTGTCCCTTCAATTAGTCATCCTTGGAAAGAACTGACACCTCCTCAAAGATGAAGTGCTGCCTTGGAAAAGAGTGCCCATGTTCTACAAATACACACCAGCAGCTCTCATTCACAAGAAGTATTTTTCACAGCCTCGCAGACTATGAAGTTAAATATAGTTCTAGAGGAGATAAAACCCCTAAAAGCTATTCAAAAACTGTATGCAAAGATCTTTTCTGTATCATAAAGCCATTCCTCTCTGCGAGCTGTTGAATGACCAAGTGATAGTTTACTCTTCTAGCAAGCTGTAAATTATTTAAGATTTCATTTAATGAGGAAACAGAAGAATATGATTTCTGCTCTTTAATTAACAAAAGCATTTGACAAGGTTACTGCACAGCGCAGGACTCCAGAACAGAAAAAATCTTGTACTAAACGCTACAAGTTGCCAACAATTCACTTGAGTCTTGTGGTTGGTTTGTTCTCCCTTTTATGACGTTTCATGTCTCTTTTATCCACTTACAGCACGAGGGGAAAGCAGCAGGTGGGAATAATTTCAACCTCCCCCCACTCACCTAACAGAGGTGGCAGCCAGTTGACGTTGGCCTCGCAGTGGGAATCCAGGAAGGTGATGACGTCCCCGATGGCCACGGAGGCCCCCAGCATGCGGGTCCTGATGAGCCCTTCCCTCTTCTTGGTCCGCAGGATCCGCACGTTCGGGAACTGGGCCATGTAATCTTCCAGGCGTTTCTTCAGGTGTTCTGTATGAAAAGGAGACATTGGCACACTGGAACAACCAATTTCTTAAAAATGCTGTTCTGTCTTTACCAGAAGGAGATGTCTTTGGAAGTATGGCCTCTACAGGTAACAAATACACTAACAGGAAAAAGGAAGTAAAAATTGCTTCTTACAAAGGTCTAAAAATAACTGCCTAAGCCAGACTTTTGAAGATGTTCCAAAACCTCAGAAGCAGTTGAAGAGAGGAGGAAAAAAAAAGAGGAACAAAGAGTATAGGATGAGAAAGAAAGCAGCAGAGGAAAAGAAAAAGGAATAAAAAGACAGCTGGCAGACCCTGAGCCAGGATTCCTGGACACTTGTGGAAAACCACTGTAACTTAGAAGAGACACATGGGAATTCATTTTCAGAAGTAAACCTCACTCAGGGCATTTAAGTTGTGTTTGGTTTCCTCAAAACACACAACATAACCATCCACTCATGCATAAATAAAAACCAGGAAAAAGCCTAGTCAGATACCCGTCCAAGCTGCAAGGCAGACACAGCCATAGTGTGGATGGGGATGGCTTCGTTAAATGCTTATCAGAGGAGATTTGCATTTAAATATGGAAATATTTATGCTACTGAACAGGGACTGGAGCCACATCTGAATTAGCACAGACACTGGCAGTCACCACGATTAACAAGAATTCAAACATGAGAGCTGCAGAGAAAGATCAGTGAGTGATCAAAACAATGGACAGCTTGTTCCAAAGTGGAGATAAAAAGGTTGGTCTGCATAAAGAGAGAGGAACACAGCTGTCTTTACATCAAAGAAAAACCTAAAAATAGGCTGAGCTGATGCTGGCCTCATCACTAATGGGTTGATCTTTTAGGCATCTGAAGTTTTGACAGCAAACCCCATTCAGAGGGTGCCAGAGATTGTTCATTAATGCCCCACACCACCCACTGCAATCAGCAACCCATGCAGGAAAGAAGACTCACTAGGCAAAACTTAGTATGTTATATCTAAGCAAGTAACTCTTCTTAAAATCTCACACGACAAAACTTGATTAGAGGCAATCACTGAGATAGAAATACCCTCACAGAGTTATTTGCCTTCTGCAGGGAACACATTCTCTCCACTCTGTACAGCACATCTTCCTCAGCTTCCAAAGCAGGCATGAAAGGCAGGGGCTGGAAAGGCCAACAGCAGGAAAGTGTCCCTGAACAGGGCACTAGGGAGGCTGGGCATTGGAACAGCTCACTGAAAAGAGCAAAGGAGCAAATAAACTTAACCTAGTTATGGGCTCTCTCCCCCTTGTGCTGACCTGGCAACTGTGAAAATGGCCAGAAGCCCTGTGGTAACACACATTCTGTGCCTGCTCTTTGAAGCAGCCATCATGTGCCTTCCTTCAAACACCACCCAAATACACCTCCTTGCTTTTGAGGTATTCCCAGCAAGCTCTTTGCCCTGTTCAAAGCTTTGTTTAACATTCCCCAGGATTTTTTTTTCACAGATCCATTTTAGTGTTTTGCCTGTCAAGTGTAATTGTCCCACAATATCTACATAGGTTTCCCTCCTCAATAGAGCCCTTAGGACTTCTTGATGTCTAGTGTGCTTTTCCCTCATCCTTTTCAGCTCTCTTCTGAATAGATCCTCTCAAGCAACCAGAAATTTGTCCACTCAATTACAGATTTTTCAAATAAGGGCCTTCCACAGAGACTAGACATATTATTAGTGCAGCTGCCTTCCTCCTGAGGCAGCGGGTAGACTTAAAACGAGAAGAAGAAAAAAAAAAAAAAGAAAGAAAAGAAAAGCTACCACTGTTTAACATCAGAGCTCATCCCTTGCCATTGTTAGTTTGTCACAAAAGATTGTTTCATCGCAGAGAACAAACAATCCTCAATTCAAGCATAAATCGGCTAAGCCCAAACTAGGATGCAGACCTTACTTAATGTACCCAAGACAAGATAAACACGAGGGGCTGCTGGTGCTCGTTATAATAAAGGAAGGAACCATCACACAGACACTGTCAGTCTGATTTCCCTAACAATAGCCAGAGATTGAATAGCAGGAGACACTTCGAAGATTAGACCCCACAATACTTACATTATCCAAGCCAAACCTATAAAGCACTGGAAAGTCTTAAAAAATCCAAAGCTCCAAACCAATGGAAAATATATAGAGACTTTCTGCAGCTCTTTATTTTGATTAAAATGAGAAAAATGAGACTGTGAAAAATCCCAGAGGTTTGTCTTCCACACGTGTGCTCATCATTTCCATTTTAGCATCACCTGCCTTTCTGAACCGTTCTGGTTTGTGGTGCAATTTCATCTGTGGTGACACCTGGGGCAGCTGAAGTGACTCCTCCAGAGGCACGAGCATGGCACGCTCAGCCTGCTACCAAACACCAGAATGTCCTGGGATGTGGTCTCACACACACCCCACAAGGTGGACACAGAGTCACTGGACTTGGCCATGTCAGTTGTGATAACAGCTGCTCTGCTACGCTGACTGAGGACAGGGTGATTTGTATCTATTGATGAACAAGCAGCTAAAAACTGAGATTTCCCCACGTTTATAGTGTAACAGGGGAAAGGGAGGCATAGGAGCTGTGGAGTTTTCCCAGGCAAGTACTCTGCAAAGAGACACCAGAGAGTGTAATCCACTGACTTCTCACTGCATTCCCAAAAGCTGGGTTTGGTTCTTCAGCACTTCTTTACTACATTTCCATAGTAAGAAAATACCAAAGCATTCCGTGCTTGCAGTGAGGAGCCTGCTGTTTGCTGCACTGGTGAAGTGCCTCACACATCAGGAATCATATCCCTGATGGCTGGGAGAACGAGGAAAAGCTGCAGGTGCTCCATCAGCACCTGTGTGCTCACACTGCTGCAGGGGACACACCTGCTGAGGGCTGTCCTGCAGCCAGAGGGACGATGCTCAGGTAAGCTGCTCCTCCCAGCTGCTGCAGAAAAATCCACCTTTGATCGCTGCATTTTGTAAGATTAAGACTTCTCTATCATGAACTGCAGGTGGGCAGAGTTTATTGCATCTAGTTTCCCTAACTGAAGGGTCACAGACTTCTGAGCAACCTCACAATATACAAAACTCAGTAAAATGTGCTTCTCAAAGAGATTTCTTATTTCCTTATCCTTGTGCTATTCCTGCCACACAGCCTGGCTTCTACGCACCCACACAGAAAATAGTTATTTCATTCTATTTCAAATATTGTCCCAATTAAGCCAAATTTTGCTTTTAAAAGAAAATTAAGAAAAACCAAACAAGTGGCATTAACTGCTACAAAATTTAATGAAGCTTTAAAAAAATATATTATAGAATCTTGTCACACTGAGTAATTTTTATTATAAGGGCAATTTTCTTTAATGAAAGTTGTTAGGTGAACTGGATGGATTCCAATGGCTGTGCCTATGCTGGGCAAAGTAACACAGCCCAAAAATACAAATGAGAGTAAGATTATCTGCAGATTAAAAACTATTCTGGTAGTTTTTAACACACTTTGCAATAAAGTTCATGTACAGTGTATACATTAACAGTACCAGTCAAGAACTGCTGCTTTCTTTACTTTGAGCTGTAAATAAAGCTATATGAAGACAGCAGAGAAGCTTCAAACAGGCAGCCTGCTTTACAGAAGCAGCCCTAAACTTTCTAAAATAAGGCATTTTTTTCCCGCTAGGTCAAGTTCCCATGGTGGTCTTACTGTACTTCTTCCTGCTGGCCTCATCCAAGCAGAGCTGCCCTCAGATGCCACTAGTCTGGCGACCACTTGCAGCATGGCAAGGACTTTCCAAGACTGGAATTCCTCCTATCCAGCTGACTTTTCATTCCAACACTGCACTCTGCCACCTGAACAGGCACCTAAGAAATTCAAAACCAAGCATATGCAGAAGCCAAAGGAAGACAGCAGAGTCCAAGGATCTTTTTCTTTTTTTTTTTAAATAGCTTATAGTCCCTGTAACAGCTCTGCAGTATTTGGCAGGGAAGGGAGTACCAACAGAAAAAAAACAGAAATAGAAAAAACCCAAAACAACTCATTTTAAATACCAGCCATGACTTGAAACTATTAAAGTGATTTATGTCCTGGGAAAGAACTATGAGTGAAACACTTCCCCTGTCCTACCAGTGCAACATTTCATGGTTCATATGATACCATCAGCTTTGGTTTCTGAATTTTACACTGCACAGCACATCTGCAGCTCCAGTGCCCTTGCCATACGTGTATAATCAACCCAGTCCAGAAGGAACAGCGCTGCAGAGATAGGAAACATTCCCAGACACCTTCCCACGCTACTCAGATGCCACTGGTGACACCAAAGGTCCCTCTGCCCTACAGGATCCTGGCACCCGCTGAGGTGCTTTGCTTTAGTTTACCTTCAGAAGCTTGAAGATATGAAGATGGGAGAGCCACTGCACTCTGAAAATCCAGGGAACTTTCCCCTCCCGCTGAAGGGCACGGGAGGACAGGACTGGAGGATTTGCAGAATTCCATTTTAGGCAGAAAAGGACTGTTTCCCTTCTCTGCAGGTTACTTTGGCTGCTTTCCAACACCAAAGCCTGAAGTGCCACTGTGCATCTGGCATTTGTTTACAGGTTACTCCAGCCTGCCATCCCTACCCGCCCACACGCAGACACGCTTGTTTAAGATTACAAATGAATCCATTCATTTTTACTTGGATACTTGGCCCTAACGTGCTGTTTAACAATTTAAGAACGAATTATACTTCTTCCTGAATCCATCATAATGTGCAAGCCAGGCCTCCCTGAAATAGAAGATTCTAAATCATTGAAATTAACTTCTCTCCCTGTTTTGGTGCAGATGAGTAATCCTTTGAAACAGCAAAATGTGCTGTTATCCAAACAGGCAGCACTTCCACTAGTTTTAATTTTCTTTCAATGTTTTCACGCTCTGATCACTGAAGTTGGTTGGGAGGATAATAAATTGATTTAACAAATTGTACTATGAGCACCAGTCTCAGTAATAGAAAACTGATTAGGCTGATCACAGCTTTCCAAGCTGAATCTTCTTACAAAGAGGAAAAGGCCTGGGAAGGGAGAAAATTAATATTTGTTGCTTCACTGATTACAGTTCTGGGGTGGACTCCAAAAGGGAAGGGGGCCCAGTTTCCACTGCCCATTCTGCATCAGTGTGGGGTCTCAGCACAAATTTACAAACAAACACTGAGGGGGGAAAGGGTTTCTGTGCATGGGACAATAGCTGAAAGTGCACCACCCCACTTGATAACATAGCATGGTTTGGGCTTCAACAAACATTACAAGGGTTTGCTGAAAACCTTACTGGTTTTGTTCTCTTTCTAAATGGTTTAAACACAAGCTTCTGTTTCAGGTACAATAAAGTGCACATAAGTGGAAGTGGGGAGCCCATGAAATAAACCAGATTGTGAGTTAGTGGGGCAAAGACCACTGGTGTGAGCCTGTGCTGTGATAAACTCAGGTGCATAAACTTCTGCTGTCCTGCCTGTGCCATCAATTCATCCTTCAGTGTGCAAAGGGAACTTTCTCAGTGCTTCCTCCACCCTACAGCAGACATCCCAACCCTGCTCAGGTGTCTTTCAGGGGATACTAGCACTGAATGCAGAGACAAAGGTGTAATTTTAAAATGGGAAAATTCACACTTACTGGCATTAGCATATAAATACACCCAGACCCCAAGGAAAGTTTAGTAGGCTGCATTTCCAAGCAGGGAAACACACAGGGAGTAATCATCTTAGTGACAGCATAACCTCTCAATCTCTCAGGAAAGTTTAATTTGTAAAGGAGTCTATTCCAACTGCTGCTTTCTGAGGGAATCCAGAAAAAATCCATTTACTTATCTTTCCTTCATGCTGGAAAGGTTTAAACACCTTTTGTTCCTTGGGAGCAGTGCAGCCAACCTGTGGGGTATGCATCACTTCTTAATTCCTGCACACTGACCTCCTGGCCAATCCACAAGATCAGTTTTTCCCCCTCTGCCAGAACCCATCTCTCCCAGGGGAAACAGTCAAATCATTCTCATTCGTTTACTCTTCTACCTTCCCATTTCATTAAATATGTATCAAGATTAAGGCATCCACTTAGGTTTTTCCCTCTTCTGTTGACTACATCTCATCTAAAGAGGGTATTCTGTGACTCTCAGTCATTTGCTGTTGATTGGTTTTAACCTCAGAGCTGCTGTGCTGGCACACACACACACTGGAGAGCTGCAGGTTTTGGCCTACACTGCCTTTGTAGCTGCAAAACAGGGGTGAATTCCTTGCAGTACACTTAATATTCAGCTCAAGTTTGATGTAGCCATGGTGACTGGCAAGGAAGGGCATTACTGTCCAAAATACTGCCTTCAACCCGAGGAATCCCTGCGCTCATCTTAAGGCCAAATCAGTAGCTTTGACCATCCAGTTGTTCAACTACGGGAATGCCTGCACTCTCAAAATGTTTAATTGCCTTGAACCTACACCATCAACTGCTTTCTGGGCGCTGGAGAGACAAGCAGGGGTGCAAAAGCATCTCAGAAGTTTGTTGCAAAGCCTCCTCTGTGCCCAGGGATCTCTGTGTTATCCAAACGGATACAGCCACTGCTGCCAGCCACCTTCTGCACGGCGTATCACGACATGAACCTAAGGCCTACGACCAACAGCAAGGCAAAACTTGCCAGCATTTGAAGAGATGCAGGCAGATGAAGTGTTAAGACAGTTCTTACTGAAACATTTTGGTTCATATCAAAGCTGCGAGATTAAAGCCTGAAAAGTCACTGGGTTTTGCTGGGGGAAAAAAGAAAAGAAAAGAAGATGCCAAAGCAAACCAGTCCTCAGAGATTTGGCTTTGTACATGAATAGTGCTGATAGAGGCAAAGAACTTCTTGGCCTGAAAGTATTTGCTCTGTGCAAACCATCAAAAAAGGAAATATTCCAGAAAGAGCACAAGGATTGACAGAGAAATCTGCTCCAGACTTTCGTCTTGTTAGAAAATAGTCTGTTAGGCCTGAGATGTAACTCACTAGAAAGTGGCTTTGATTTGGTAGGAATGCACCCCTTCGGATCCCACAGGCTCTGATCTCAAGTGTCTAAGTGAGGAAGAACAACTGTGAAGCCTAAAATGAATAGCAGAGAACTACAAAGTTTTTGCTTTGGGGTTGCAGCCAAATTGGAATATTGGAAAACTAACTGATAATCCTTCGGCCCTACAATTAAGCTCAAACATTAATAGCCATGAATGACAAAGCAGAAGGAGGTTTTTCTTGTAGTCTTTGTGTCAGAGAACAGAAAACAATGTATCTGGCAAATGAAAAAATTACCAATTACCATCTCTCTGAGGGGAGAACACACACAATTGACTCATGGCAACAAACTCTGCCATGCCAGAAGTATATTTTATAAACTCACACTTTACTCTTCTTCTCGACCTCTTCACCATCAGCTCCCAACACTCTGGTTTACTTTACTCACAAGAAATGCAGCCATCACGGTAAGTCAGTGACATCTGCTAGAAAGATCAATAAATCTATTAAATCCTGAAGCACAAACCCAGGCCTGTTCACAGCTGTACTGATACCAAAACTAAGCCATCTTGTGGGCAATACCACTCTCAAGTAACACATTCATTTTATCTGGATGACAGGGGACAGGGCAGGACTGACAGCTGAAGGTACCTGCTTTTAAATCTGGAGCTTTGGCTTCCCCATGCTCAGCACAGTTAAACCACAGTGTTCCATCAGTGCATCCCTGTTGTGGGTACCGGGCAACAGCGGTCCTCAGGAACTTCTCTCACTGAGAGAATTGTGTGGCATTTCTTTACTAAGAAAATACCACTGCAATTAAAACTAGAAAAGGAATGTGGTTCGGTTTACCCACTTTTATTTCTCAGTTGAAGCAGCATTTAGCTTCCAATTTTCTCAAAGTGAAGAAGTTTCCACCTTTATCAAAGTCCCTGTGTGGAACAGCTGCTTTGTTAATACCACTCCAAATGCAGGTTTAAATAGCAGAAACTATGATTACCAGTAATAGGTATCATATATGGGCAGAGGGTGTTTGAATCACATTTCTAATTAACTTCCATAGAGAAGCAGCTGTAAAGCATTAAAATGCTGATTTGCACTGCAGCTGGCAGATATCTAGATTTTTGACTCCTAGCAGATGAGGACATGTACTTCAAGGTGAAGAGAATAAAATTAAAGCTGTTTTCCTGCAAAGTCTCTCTAACACAAGCTACATGCGTAGGGTTTCTTAGTAGCAAGCAATGCACTGAGATTTACTTAATGAGCTGTAATGGAAACTCTGCTTCTCAATTATTTATTTTTTTTAAACTTTAGACTGCCAGACATCCTTCACTACACAATAATTAGCTGAGAAAGAGGTCACAGTAAACTCGACCTTTTAAAGCCACCTCATCTCCTTTCTAGAAGAATCTTTCAGCAGCAGCAACTGATCTTAGAGAAATAAATACAGGATGATGAAAAGTAAACTGGTTAATTTAGGCTGTCACAAACAAAGCTGCAGTAAACAACTACAATAGGCCCTCATGCCTCTTAAAACACCAGAGAATAAACTTTTAATGCTCCCCAGCCATTGCCTAATGAACAGTGCAGGTTTTAGACATCCCTTTATGAAGGCAATACATGAGAACAGACATTAAAGACACATTAAAAATGAATACTCAAAAAAGAGAAAACATAAAATTGAATCTCATCCACATCTCACTCTGATCCAAAGCAGACTCTGTCACTGTTATCTAAAGTATCTCACACCCAAAAGACACTGCCAGAAATGGAGAATAACAAATTACTCTCTTCTCATAAACTAAAATGGGACATCTGGACCAGCTTTTATTTTATTGCTCCCCTTGGTGCTCACTATTGCAAAGAGTGTTGGTGAGTTCACAAATTCACTCCTACACCCACATCCCTGCCCTGCCGTGCTACCTGGGAGTCACACTGCAGTTTGGGGCAGAAACTTCACCTCTCTCCACCTTGAGGAACCAACATTCTCCCACTTACCCAAAGGGAGATCTGTCTCACTGACTGTTACTTCAAAGACATTTTTTATTAGTGTAAACAGACCTGAGATGGTCTGCAATGAATTCTAACGACAAGGAAATACCCTCTTTTTTCCGACTTAATTTACAAAAATAATCTTTTTATCAGTTGTTTGGCACAATAGTTACCACAACTTCTACGAGAGACCTTGAAAGCAACACTTTAAAAAGGTTGTGGAAAAGCACAGTTGGCCCAGAAGAGCTTGGCTTTTTCTTCTTTTCTCCATACTTTACGGTAAAAAGCTTTAAGATAAACATATTGATAATTCAGCAAGAAAGGCTGTCATCACTTTGTCCTAAGCACAGTCACTCCATATTCTGAGATGTACTAACCAGATGCACTTTAGTGCATTTAAGAGAAAAAAAAAAATTACTTTTACAGTGCATGTGCCTAAAGATGAAAAGATAATCTCTTTAGCTGCATAAATCCGTTACTGTTCCATGTAAAGATCAAAAAGAATTCAAGTATTAAACCTTTTTCTATTTCAGATACTAAGAACATGATTTCTTTCAATTAAGGCCTGGCAGATGTGGTTAATGGAACAGAGCTATATTTGCTATATACCTGCTGCTGCACCAAATGACATATTAATCATCCCTTGCCTTCTCCCTCACTACACTACTTAGTGACTTCTGCCCTGCAGACCAAATTATGCTGCTCATGGTTCAGCCAAGTTGCCTCACTCACATTTGGTTTTCCATTCAGATTATCCCGTACCTCCAGAATTACTTGTAATGCAATATAAAGAGAGTTTAAAATGTCACAGGGATTTATCTGTCAAGGGAAAAAGCAGGATTTGGTTGTGTCTCCCCTCTGATTTGGGAAAGGATGGGCTCCAAGAGTGTGTAAATGTTCAGGGCAACTCCAGGGCGGTGCAATGGCACAATGGTGCGTGAGGGGAGAGGGCAAACGATGCTGGTCAAAACCCAGGGCTGAGATGACACTGCTTGGGGAAAACACTCCTTGGACTCCTCTGTTAAAAGTGCTAAAAGCCCCTTGCTGCCTTTCCAAGATGAGCAGTGGCCACACACCACACTCCAGGCTCACGGAGTCTTGCTGCCTCTCGAATGCCGAAGAGCAGCTGCAAGGCTGACTGCACAAAGTCCTGCTGAACACACACAGCTAAGGAAAAAGGGAGTGAAAATAGGGAAGAAAGAAATTGAAATGGCAGAATAAATAAATAGAACAGAATCTTAAAAAAAATTTCACAAATTAGGACGAGATTCAAGGTAACTGGGTAGTCTTGGAAGACGAAGCTGAAATCCAGAACCTCCGTAATGACCACCCAAGGGAAAATGAGTTCCCATACACATTGCTCAGAACAAAATCATCTCCTTGAAATCCGCTGCAGCCAAGGATGTATTTACACAGCCTCCTGGATAACCACTCCCTAAACCAGACCGTGTTTAATGTAAAAGCCAGAAGGTTCACTTTGCAAATGTCATTGTCATATTGGGTTAAATACATTCAAATACTTGGGCTGAAAGCTGTTGTTGCCTCCCAGTGACAGGTGCAGGTTTTGACTGGTTACTCTGAGAAGGATGCTCAGTTTTCACATCTTGCCACTGTGCAGACATGCAGCACCATAAGGCAGAGAGTCCAGCTGGGTTAACACTTCCAGAACAATCCTGATGTTTGGAGACTGCAGTATTTTCAGTGCTGCCACATCCAGCTTTATTATTGTACCAACACAGTGCTTTGCATGTAACTCATGCTTTGCAGATGACTGATGCTGCAGTTCTCTTCTTCAACAAGGGACAACATTTGTTCTAAAACACTGTCATTTATACCAAAGTAATCTTAAAAACAAGTAAGAGCAGGCTGTCACTCAATATGCAAATAATTGAATGCTGGAACGTGAGTTTTATGTGAAATTTAAGCACTTAGCCACAATCACTGATTTCTGTCAAGCTCAGCCATAAAATAAGATAAACCCCGTGTGGTGTGTACCCTTTCCTCTGTGCACACAGCCAGCCCCAAGCACACGACAAGATGTTTCTTTTAAATGACATTCAGCAATTAAATCACAGCCTCCTGCACACAGTAAGCTTCAAATGTCTCGAATAATTTTTTAAATTTCCATTGCTGCAAAGGGTGAAAAGGTAAAAATCCTACCATGTCTGACATTAAGGAAAAGGCTTAAAAATCCATGATATCAGTTTGTTCCAGAAGCACATAAATGCAAACAATTAGTTTGTTCTAGAGGTATTCTTTTACAGGTGTTTCCTAGATAAGTTATAGGAGCTCTGCAGAAAAGGACCTGGGAGTCCTTGAGCACAAACTGAAGCACAGGAAATGCTGTTTAAGCATAAGGTATTTTTTTAATTACTTTTTTTAAACTAGGCCACTGACAGAGTGACTGAACAGCAGAACAGGTTCCCCAGAGACTTTATGGAATCTCCATCCTTGAAGATTTTCAAATTTTGAGTGAATTAATAAGATCTGGAGAAACCTGCTGTAGCTGAGCAGAGGGGTTGGGTTAGATTATCTCCAGATGTCCTTTCCAAACTCAACTATTTGTCATTCTGTACCTGTTCCAGTCCCAGCTGCACCTGTAAGAGACCTCTCCTCCAAAACAAAGAGTTTGCCTTCTGCCTTTCACCAGGAGTATTTGATGTTCCACTGCTGTGCTGGGCTACCAAATATGTACCAGGCGAAAAGCAAAGAATGTTCTGACAAGCATCCTGCAAAGGGATGTGCCATCCTCTGCTCCTTCTGCTTAGTGCTGATCATTTATTACTGAGAGACAGAGGACAGCTTTACGTCTGTTCATGCAGACACAGAGACAGCTTTTACAGCAGAGGTGTCCACAAGCTACAAGAATTAGGTGGATACCAACAATTCATTTCGTACAAGACAGACACTGGAGCTGAAGAGCTCCATTTCTCACCACAGCAATTCAGGCTGCAGGCCCAGGGACTGAAGCAGACCCTGAAGAACCATGAACTGCCTGCCTGTTACTCACTGCCTGCTATCAATAACAAAATGCCATCAGAGCTGATAGAAAAACCTGCAGTGTTACAAACTGACCTGCAATTCCACTTCTCTTCTCCTCCTCCCATTTCTATGATAGAACAGAACCAAATTCCCACTGAGCAGCATGGTAATTAGATATTCAAAAAGCAAACAAATGTCACATGACAGTCCCCAGGAGAAAACTGATATACATGGAAAAAACATTTTAGTTTACTTAGGGCCATTCTGGTAACAACAGGCTCAGAGGGATGCAGTTAATACCCTGCAAGCCAGCATATGAAAAGGTTTAATTTAACCTATCAGACCTAAAGAATAGCTATAGAAATTAAAAGGGAAGCCACAAATCCACACAGGACTGCCACAGCTTGGAGTTTTTATGATCAGGAATTCTAGAGTGGTAATTCACATGTGTTGCATTCCGATTTCTGCTTATCCACAAGGGAAGGCATTATTCTGGACCACCCTGCAATAGCTGAGGTTCATCAAACCCATGCAGGTCAGTCTGTGGCTCTCTAGCAGTTCCCTGTACCATGCAGGAAGAAGCAGCCAATGCTGGGCAGGTTAATTCTTATTCTCCAACAACAGCTTGTTGAATTGGTGTATCTCTCTTCAATATAACCTATATTCTTCCGCACAGAAAATCCCTACAAATGTTTTGAACTGGGGAGAAAGTTCTTACATCACTCTCAACCAAGTTTGTGGGGAAAAAAAGCATTATAGCAGTCTTAATGCAATGCTACACAGACAGCAGAGACTACCAATAGGGAAAGTAAAAAATAGCCCTGCAATATTTACTCTGCTGTGACCAACGGCACACAATGGAAAGCAGCTCCTTTTAAATCAACCCAACCTCCCAAGGGAATCCCCACAGAGGAAGATTCAAGTGTCAGGAAAGAGCTGCTGGAGGTGACAACACGGTCTGCACCTCAAGGCAAAGGGGATGGAACCACTGCACCGACTGACCCCACTGACAGGCAGCCTTTCCCACAGCAATCTGGCTGACACGGAATCCAGCACAAAATTTGGGTGAGGTAAGGCTCTAGCCTTTTTTTAGATTTGGACCATTTGCATTATACTGCAGGCATACAAAAAAAACAAAACCATTCCAGACAGCAAGTTGTTCCAGCACATTTTGACTTTCCAAGTACAAAGCAAAGGAAACATTTAAAAAACATGACTTGTAAAGCTTTTGCTGCTCCCTGTTAAGATTTGCTGTCATCAGGAGAGCATTTTTTGGATGAAAAATGTTTATTGCTAAAGGTCACAGAGTTGTCTCTTTCAAACAAATTAAGAAATAAATGGCTGCTGACACTTCCAGATGATGATTCATCTGTCCGAGAGCTCCAATAACACACGGCCACAGCTGCCCCTCAGGTTTGCTACAGACCACAGCAGCCACCAACTAACCCAGAAATCTGTCTTCACTCTCCTGTCACTCTGTTAGCCAACTTCTCAGCCCGCTTCGTAGACACACCAAAAATTCCTTACTCTCAAGCTTAAAACCAGATGAAAAACATATGAAAATAACATCTGTCAGGAAAACCAGTTTGCAGTAGCCAGGTTTCCACACTTACTATTTCTATTATTACCAAAGTCCTCTTTTCTTCATGTGCAGCAAAGATTCTCCATGTGTGAGATACAGCGATGAAAGAGGCTGATGGATCAGCACCAATATCAGCACTCCCAGAAACCAGTGAAACAACAGAACAAGAGAGAAACATTAGCAGCACCTCAAGGGCAGCTGGCAAACCCCAGCACATTTAACCCCAGCACAGGTCAGCACACCAGAAATGCTGGCAAGAGAGAGAGAGAGAAAGAGAGAGAGAAAGTCTCCTTGCCAGGGAAGGTCAAGCTATTGAAGATTATTGTTTAAAGAGTTAGTAAAATTCTAGAGGTCTGTTTAGACAACCCTCGAGTGAAAGGCCAGCATGAGGTCTAGCAGAGATGTCCAATGTTTTATCCTGTCAGAGTAACCTCTCGATTAAAAAAAAAAAAAAAAAAAGATTTTTATTGAGTGATTATCCTTTCCATCTTTGGCTTTTCACTGGAGTTTATGGCGACTATTTACTGATCTCTTCAGGGAAGGAGATGACATTTACTGTTCATACTATGCCCACCTGATCTCAAATGTGGCCTCTACTGTCACTACATCCAACAGTGATTCTGTAACTTTAAAAGAAAGATGCTGCTACAAATTTGTGGGACTACTATTTCAAACAGAAGCACAGAATTCTTGCAAACAATACCGAATACTTTGCAGAAAATGCAGAGGACCAATCATTTATGATTTGCAAAGAAAAAAACAAAGAATTTCTTCTCATTCTTTTTACTGCTCTCCACTTCTGTGGCACAGCTGTGATGATCATCAGCTTGGACACAGAGTTCTTATTATCTGCCCAATTTAATCATAAGAAACAGATAACCAGAGCAGTTGCCTAACAGTCCAAATCCAAGAATGGGCTCTTTTCAAACATATAACATGTGAAGTAAAAGTTTTCCTGGAACTTCTGCTCCTTCATGCATTTCAGTTTGATGCATTAAACTATCAGTTCTCAGTTACTGGGTTGAAGTGTTTGTTGTTTAGGTTTTGGGGTTTTTTTTGTTGTTGTTTGTTTGTTTTTAACAATGGATAAATTACAACCAGAAATTTGTAACCATCAGTCTTTCAAGTCAAGATCATGTGATTAGGATTTAAGAGCCCCCTAAGATTAAGGATCTATTTAAGCCCATTGAGGGACGTGGAAGCCAACCCCAGCGTGGTTAAGGAGGAGAAGTGCAGATACAGAACTGGCAGCACTGAAGGAAAGATGTTTCATCCTAACCAGTAATTGTACCAGTGTGCAGAAATCAACTGTGCTAGCAGGAAAATACTGGTCTAAAAAAAACCCAACCAAGAAAAATCCCCCGCAAACAAAGAGAAACCCCACACCAGTTTTTATTAACACACTCTCTTTACATGAGTGTTATTCTCTTCCCTTGACAATTCAGCTCACTGTCCAGCACCTGGAGTCTTTTAAATCTATTTATAAATAGATGCTGCACGCAAATGAATCTCAGCTACATCTTGCAACCTTTGTATGAAAGATTGATGACAAAGGGAGAAGAGTTTCTGGCTTATCAGAGGCAAGTGGAACAGAGAAGAGCGAGATGGACAAACAGCACAGGTACAGATTGAGGAGCAGGGGTGGAGCCAGGAGGGCTCTCTTTCACCTGGTCAGGGCACATCGAAAGAACAAGGAAAACAGATCCACAGGAAACTAGATTTCATTACTTCCAGTTCTCTGAAAAGGAACCCATTTGTACCATTCACTTGTGGTTACAGCATGAGCTTGTCTAATCTGCTTCTAGACTGAGAAGCAATAAAAAGACCTTGTCAGGAGAGTGGGTTTTCCTTCTCCTCACCTTAGCCCGAAAATCCTCTCAAGAAATGCTTATTTCATGTAACATTGATTTGTTCAATGCAGCATGCCTTGGTTGCAAACTAATGAGAGAAGAACTTAAGATCAAGTACTACAGCTGTTGGGTAGTGCCTATTTGGAAGCCAGTATAGGCCAGAACACTAAATATTCACAAGCTTGTTTCCAAGCTCATTTAGGAGCTTCCTACATGCCAGGTTTCTGGAGGTGTATCCTTTAGTGTCTGTGGAGAAAGCTCTTTTGCCTCACTTGAGTAATGCCAGTGGCTTGAACTCTGCAGCTCATAAAGCTAAATAGTCACTTTAAAGGAGAAAATAGAGTTGCTAGATCTGACCATAACCCCTCAAAGTCACTGTGCCCTCTTCAACACCAGTCAGAGGACTTTCCATGGGATCTCTCCAGCTGCGCAATGCCTACGTGACAGGGGCATTCATTCCTCTTTCACTTGCCTTTTCCACCTCAGCAAGGGTGCAAAACAAACACAAGACAAAGCGCAGCAGGATTTGCATCAGGCAGCATTTAAATGGTTCAGAGAAAAAGAGCTCAGCAACTACATGCACACATTGCTGCTGCAATGACACGCGGTTGTTCCATTCGTGGTGCTGTGAGGTACCAGTGACTCCACACCTCTGCAGACAGCACTTCAACCCAATCCAAAGTGACTGCTCCGGGCAGTGCAGTACAAAATATTGAGGGAAGCTCCCAGCAAGAGAGAGAAAAGGTTTAGATGCTGCACATTTACTTCACAAAATTCATGAGAAAGGCAAGCGAAATCATAGGCAGTCCCAGGGGGAAACCTTTTATCAAGGATTCTTTTACATGTTCTGTGTCCAGAAAAAAAGAGAAAAGAAAGCAGAATGTAAGGAGCGAGCTATTCCCATCTCTTGGCTTTTTTTTGTTATTTCAGGAGTCAACGTTTAACATTGTATGTTAAGTGCTACACAGGCCCTTAGCTGAGTATTAAAACCAGCTTGCCTGGCTTTTCATATTGCCCAGAATGCAGGACAGTCCATGCCAGCAACAACTACACCAGCATACCCTGAATACAAGAATTTGAATTTTCTGCTTTCAAATGTACCAGAGCAAGATTCCCCTGAGCTCTGCTGCTGGCAAGTAAAAAACCTCAGGTCATTATACACATATCTGCAAGTGCATTGATCCCTTACGTAGGGAAGCCTGGTGGGGGTGTCACATACAAACCACCCTACCTCTGTCACTGAAGTCATCCACCAGCACGATCTCTGCCACCAGCTCGGGAGGGGAGCGGTTCAGGACGCTGTGCACTGTCCGGAGCAGGGAGGACCATCCTTCGTTGTGGAACGGGATTATCACACTGGTGTTCGGGAGCTTCTCCAGGTACAGCTTGTTCCTGCAGCTGGACACAGACAGAGCAGGTCAAAAGGTGCTGCCAGAACACACCAGCACTTCCATATTAATTACCAGAGAGCAACTTAGTTCATGCTTTGCTCCTCAAAATGATGCAAAGTGCATTAATCTTCTTAATTTTGAAATAGGGGTAATGAACTCTTGCCTTCAAGTTGGTTTCAAGGTAGTTTCCTAAATAAACTTCTGCAGCATGAAGTGCATTGTTTACTTTCCTGCAGGTGTGGCCATAAGTGGACTTTAAACCTTGCTAAACAGGTAACCTCTAAGGCCACACAGTGACCCAGTGTAGTTCAAAAACACCCAGTAGCTCTTCAATAGGGGTCAAAAATCTATTCCATTCCTGGAGCCCCCTGTGTCCAGAGCAAACCAGCGGTGGCTGTGTGAATGAAGGTGTGTGGAGGGTACAGTGCCAGGGCCAGTGGGAGAAGCTGCCCTGTGCCCAGGAGCAGGGGAGGGAGGTCCCACGCTGCTCCCGGCCCCTGGGAGGCTGTCACTCCGTGCACAATTCCAAGCACGGAGGCAGAACTCCATCCCCTGCCCCCCGGAAGGGAATGAAAGCAGCTCTGGCAGCAGCAGTTTTTTCCTGGTACCTTTCCCAGGGCACGGAGAAGGATGCACCTATGTAATACAAGCTCAATACATCTGTGGCTACAGGAAGTTACTCTGGTGCCTGTGTGAGAGGACAGTAACTTATTCTGGGTGTAATGAATTGTCCTGGGGTGCTGCCAAGAGCCTGCAGGCTGTGGCTGCAATGCACAGATGCAAGATGCAAACTGAAGCTGCAGGGACTGCTTTCATCCAGCCCTTGGCATTGCCATCCTAACCTTCTTCCAACAGCTACTAGCTACAGTTCTGTTCCAACATGAACCAAGAGCCCTTGAATCGTTTCTAACTCTTCTTAAACTGGAATTCTCATTTTCTGACTAACTTTAACAAGTGGGAAACTTTAGCTATTAAGCTTAACCATTAAGCGTGGAGAGAAATTGCTTCCCTCCAGCTACTGTATCTACAATTGCTTTACAAGACCTGCAAAATTAGTATTTAATATTAAAAACCCTAGAGGCACTTAAAGGAAATGTTATCAGGGGAAGACACAACTGTTGAAACAAACAATTGTATGTGTGCACCAGGCAGATCCAGTACATGCTGTGCCCCAGCTCCTCGAGTCCCACAATTAACAGAAAGCAGAGGTGACACACTATTTAGTATATTAAAGTCCACACAAACCATCTCACACATCAGCTGCTTCTTTGTCCTTCCCCACCCAGGACAGCTGTTGGGGAGAAGCCCAGCTGTGGCCCAAAAGCTTAGGGCAAGGCAGATGATGCATTTTTCCCCAAAACACCTTCTCCTCACACTCCCTGCTGTCTGCAGGCACATCTCCAAAGTCTCTATTACCTCACCGGATGTAAGAGGCTCTAAAACACAGCTCCCTTCTTTCTGAAATACTCTTTATGGACTTGTGACTTTATGACTAGGTCTCAGCCTAACTTGGTTATAAACTGTCCTCATCAACCTCTCAATAACACGAACCACACCATTTCATGTATATCTCTCTTAATGGGCACAGCGAATGCACAGCAGATCTTTCCAGTCGTGAATTCCTTTACTGCACATCCCCACTGTGGGTAACTCTGCTCCCTGCCCAGCTAATCACAGCACCCATTAGGCACATGCTGTTTATCCTCTCCTCGAGGCCCCCACAATTATAGCTTGCTATGCTGGGGGAAAGGATGTGTCAAGCCAACAAGCAAACTACGGCAGCAGCACCATTAATCACAGCTTAAGTCATCAGTGTCCCAGACACCACACTTATTAATTTTATCTGGGGCTGGAGTTAGAAGTTTCATATTTTAAATAAGTTGAAATAGCAGAATTAGCAACACTGAGTTGGCAATTTCAGGGAACACTGGGGCATGTGAGGTGACACATTAAACCCTCAGACAATGAAATACTGGCATTGTCTGATGTTTAAGTTCTCAGAGCCCAAGGCAGCCCCTGTAAATGGAGGCCAGGTGGAATTTAGATTAGTAAACTCAAACTCTATTTCCTAGAACTTGAGCATGGGCTGATCCACAAACATCTTCAGTTACCTGATTTATCTCTATGTTTAAACACTTCAGCTGCATGCCTAAAATATTTATGGAGCCACACTCACTACTTTGTTTTATGTGTATATATTGAGAAAGAGTGTCAAGCCAGTGTATTTGATTAGTTTGCTGTGACAGCTGAAGAGGTAATATCTCAACTGTGCAGTTAACAAATTATAAAATCTGACTTCTAGAACTTGTATCTCATGAATAAAGTAGGTGTTGAATTCAGATTTACTAAATTGTGATAAACACAGCTTCACACAAAAGAAGCTTAGATTCAAATGTCTAACAATGCTTTCAGATTAAGAACCTCACAAACAGTATTTAAAAACCTCTCAGCTTTGTATAAACAAGGGCTAAGTCCTAACTGAAGCACTTTTGCTAAAGAAAAACTTGTAGCTTGACCAAAATCCAGTTCAACACCATCCTACAGCACAATGTCCAAAACCAGATGAACTATAAAGTCAGCATTTAATTGGAACTCGTTTCTACTTGAAAACCCTGATGAGGCTGCTTTTATGAAGAAGACTTTCACTAAAATAATCCATAAACCTGATAAAACTCTTCATACATAGTTGAGTGAAGCTACTCACATCTTTTTCTGCTCCTGAGCATTTCATGGTCATTTCCAGCTAGTGGCCAACATAAGAACTGGAACCTCTGGGTTACATTAAAGATTTCTTCTGAGCAGGGTTGCAAGTTTGTGGTAATTTTAAGTCTTTTGAAATCAGAAAATGATTTTTTTCCCCAGATTTGATCTCTTCTATTTCCCACTGAAATTACTGTACACTGTCCTTTATTAAGGAAATATCAGGATCCAGCTGCGCAAGGATTGTATTTGATGAACAAAGGTACAAGAGTCCATAATAAAAAAGAACACATTCCTGTAGATGTGGTAATTTAGGGCTTGCAAACCTTCACTCGTAGAAATGCAAACTGTATACTCACTTTGGATGCCTGATGTCTGGAAGGGAACGATTCAGAGAAATTTTATCACTCACAAAGATATTAAAGCCATTTTCCCTGTATGCCTGGTCCACTCGCTCTGCGTCAGTCATTGGGTAAGGTTTTCCCTGTTCTCCATTTCCTGTGGATAGACAGAAAGTAAATACAGATCATTACTGCTAATTAGTGCTTAACGGGCCAGAAACTAATCCATACAGCAAAAAAAGAGCATCTTATAGTCCTTTGAACATTACTTTATTCGTTTTGTGCTCCGTGTCATATTTAGCACCAGGTCAATCATGTCAATTTAACAATTTTATCTGATGAGCAGTTTTGCTACAAACCACTCAGCTGTGCAAATCGAAGGTAAAAGTCTCCCTTCTAACACCAGGAACAGATGAAGGGGTTTTGGCAATGCTGTGGAGAATCTACAGAATGCCTTTTGTTTCACAGTGGGAAGAATCCATACGGTTTGAATATCTCAGCACTGTTGGAATTCTCAGCACAGAAGGATTTGTGCATTTACAACCTGAGCTCCTGCACTGAGGGGCAGAGCCCTTGCAAACACACCAGTGCAAAGCTGTGACATTCAAAATGGGACCTTATTTGCAATGCAAGACAAACCCCAAAATTGTGGAATGGACTTACATGAATGTTCTAGCCCAGAATGTTTTTCTTATTCTTCCTTTTTGGATCTCCCATTTCTGAGAGAGGTATAAGCACACTTTTTTTTTTTTTGGGGGGGGAGGGGGAAATAAGTTTTTTAAAAATCAGTTTTCCACCTGTCATAAAAACATTGAGATTTAACTGATATGTTTCCACCTCAAAATGGTTATTGTGGAGTTAGGGAAAAAGGAACTAAATTGAGATTAACACAGATAAAAGATTAACAGATGAATGGGCTTTAATGCTGCATCATGTCAAGAACATCACCTTGACCCTAAAGCTGAACATGTTGTTCTACACTCAGCCTACCAAATAAAATCAAACAAAGTTACAATCTGTGTAAAACATTTTTATAGCAATCTTACATACCTACACGCTCGGAGTCCCTCCTTATGGCTTCTTTGTTATGCCAGTCCTTTTTCCTTTGTCCATCAGCAAAGTAAGGGTCTTTCTTTTGCCTCACGTATGATGCCTTTTAAACAAAAAATTTGATATATAATAAATACACAACAAATGAAACCTTTCCTTAGCAGCCTCCCCTTCCTGTAAGAGGAAATTAAACATCTCCCTTAAGGCAAGATCATCACAAGCAAGCGGCTTTTAGTCTGGAAGGGGTGAGGGAGGAAGTGAGTTTTGCTTGTCTCAGAACACTACTTTATCTACGGCTGTTAAGTGATATTTTTCCAGGGCGCCATCATGTATGCAGAACAGTATTTCTTAATCAGGGAATCTATTAAAAACTCTCATTTTCATTTTGAAAACATCCAATACATCTTACAGCCTTTTTGTTAATTAAATAGGCTGTAATGGGAGACCTATGGCAGGATCATTATTAATGAGACACTACCACACCTGAATAAAATCAAAATAAGATTTAAAAGGTCATTTATTAAGACTCTTGCTGCTGAACCCAATTAGAGATTCTATTTCATTATGTTGTTCCTGAAATTCAAAAGCCATGGGTGCTTTGAAAACAAGTCAGCAAATGAAGATCTCCAGTAATCCAATGTCTCCAGCTCACCTCTGACTGCACAGGATGGAGACTCACATTTGCTGAAGGAAAGAGGATTCATGAGAGGCACTGCAAAAGCCTTATTGATTCACATCATGCAGCAGAAGGCAAGTGCAGCCCCAGAGCAGCAGAGCTGGTGAAAAACCACACACTCCTGTCATGGAAGGGCTCACCTGAACTCACCAAATATAAATACCAAACTAATTTGCTTAACCTGCCTTGTGGTTTTTTCCAGCTGCCCCATTAAACACCACTGTTCTCCTGTGAATTCCTACCTGGTGATAATTACACCCTTCTAATCATTCCCACTAAATAACCCACACTAGAGCGCACTACCATCCTGTGAAATTTTTGCCTCTGTTTTGCAAGAACAATTCTTTGCCAGGCCAGCTCACTGACCAGTCTCCTCTCCAGGATACTCGTCTGCCAGGAAAAGTCCTGGAAAGCTCTCGCAGACCAGAGCACCTCCTTGCCAGGAGAGTTTTGCCAACTTTCTGAGCGCTAGGCTTGTGCACAAGTATCATAATAGGCACAGGAACAACTGGCAAGTCTGAAATATCTATATTTTAAGTCTCTTTTGTCTCTTGTTTATAGTGCTCTGGACTGAATGCACACACCAGGAGAATCACTGACAATGCCACTGTCTCTCCTGCCATTTTCTGGGATTAAACGTGAAAATCCCTTAAAAGCAGTTGCTCTGGAAACCCCACCCACCACTGCAGAGGAGAGCATGGCCAGAGTGTCCAGGGACTAGATCCAAAAGGAGGAATACACAGTACAACTCTGAACCTCACAACACCCACTGCGCCCGTGGGAGCCCAGCACCCCATGTCAAACCCGTGCACAGTGAGCGGGGAATTTAGGCACCCTGGAGAAAAAGAGGAAAACTGAGACCCACCAGCAAAAAGACATCCAATCTGTCTAACAAGGCATTGCTGAGAGTGCTTTAAATCCCACCTCTTTTTGGGACTTAAGCAACTTAAACTAGAACTGCAGAGGCACCTCTCTTCCCTCTGAAAACATCTCTTGGAAAACACCTGTCCATTGCTGCAGGTACCCATGGGGATTGCTCTCTGTGCTGGTTTTGGCTGGGGTAGAGTTAATTTTCTTCACGGTAGGTGGTATGGGGCTGGGATTTGGATTTGTGCTGGAAAGTGTTGATAAAACACGGATGTTTTCCTTGCTGCTGAACAGGGCTTACCCAGAGTCAAGGCCTTTATGCTTGGCCTTCAGAGAGGAAGCTGGCAGTGCATGGGAAGTTGGGAGGGGACACAGACAGGACAGCTGACCCCGGAGACATCCCAGACCATATGGTGTCATGCTCAGTATATAAAGCTGGGGGAAGGAGGAGGAAGCAGAGGTTGTTTGGAGCGATGGCATTTATCTTCTGTGCTTTCCTGGGGAAGGCTGAACACCTGCCTGCCCATGGTAAGCGGGGAATGGATTCCCTGGTTTGTTTTGCTTTGCGTGGTTTTTGCTTTACTTTTTAAACTCTTTATCTCAGCCCATGAGTTTTCTCACTTCTACTCTGCCAGTTCTCACCCCCACCCCACGGCGGGGGTGAGCGAGCGGCTGCGTGGGGCTGAGCTGCCAGCTGGGATACAACCACCACACATTCCTTCTGAAATACACTAATGGGATGGATCTCGAGCTGTCCTCCACAACAGCTCCCAGGAGACAAGCTTGAAATACACCCCAAAGGATCCACACCAGCATCTCCAGAACCCTCTGAGGGAAGCCACACCACTAGGCTGTTTCAGGAGGGGCATCTCTCACCATTACACAGCTGTCCCACCAAAGCAGCAGCCTAAAAGCCATTAAAAAGCAGTTGCAGCCATCCCTGCTCAGCGTGAGCACCCCCAGGCTCTGGGCTGGAGTGATCCTTGTGTTTGTGCGCTCAGAGTAGGATAATGTGTACAGAGAAGCAAATTTTCTGCACAGCTTCAAGCCATTCTTCAGAGGGGTCAGCAATGTGCATGTAAACATCCTCAGAGCAAGCAACAACCTAATGCAAGCAATTTAAACCCTGAGACAGAGGGAAAGCAGGCAGCAGCACACCATCCTCCAGGGCTGTTAAAATAAAGGAAAAAAAAAAAAAAAATCACAGAGACTGCCACTGTATTACACACAGTACCAATCAGGCAGATGGACAGTAGAAAGTCAAGCACAAAGATGTTTTATTTCTCTCAGTCCCAGATAAATTTACACACGAAAGCATCTGTGAGCTGGGTTAAGCTAACCCTGTCAAGGCCACGCATGTCAGTAATTTGTAAACATTAAATTAAGCAAGAGGGAAAACTATGAAGCACATGCATCAGTTATTCAGACCTCTCTGAACTGCAGTGTGGGACTTCAGAGGTACAGAGAGTAAGAGTTATGGATCCTAAAGTCCTGGGGAGATGGCTCTGTACAGCTCTCAGTCTTGGAGACTTAGGAGAATCAACACTTCTTCGTGTTGGCATCGACAGAGCGAAATGGGGACTGTGCAGGGTGAGTCATTATCGGCTCCTCTGCCTGCAGTGCTCACAGTTTTTCTGCCCCGTACCACTAACACCAAACGAGATTCACACAGAACAAGCATAACGTGAACCTCTGTTGGACCAACACAGACCTCCAAGTGGCTTTTAGAATCGTGAAGGGTAGACACAGGTCATGGCAGACACGCTGCATTCTGGAGCTTTTTTTGGTCTTTGGCAGAGAAGTTACCTTAGTTCATCCAACACTGGAGTCCTCCATTACATTTAATTCAGCTTGGGTAAATGTTAAGAGGTTAGAATATTTCTTACTGTATCCCTTGCAAGCAAACATACAATGCTTACACTGGTTTTGCAGGTCGCTGTTAAAACACCATAACTGAAAAGTCTGCTGTGAGTCACTGACAAGTTCTGTCAACAATGTCTAAACATTAATTTTGAAGTGACTTTCAGTGCTAGAAAAGGAGCATCGGTGCCTTTGCCTTAGCAACCTTGCCAGCCCTCACCATCCACAAAGCCCTGGAGGGAAGGTGTAGCTGCAGCAGCCCGATCAGCACCGTATTTCTGGTTAAGAACCGCACTTTCAACACCAACCTAATTTCAGTAGACCGCCAAAAACAGTCAGTGTGAACCATAAAACATTTGCCCTCCCCCTCCTCGACTGCAGTTTTTATCTCATGCCATCACTATCAGCAGAGCTGTGTGTAAGGTTGCGGGCACGATGCCACCACGGGCAGAGGAAGATGTGCACATATGTCCTCAAAGTCCCTCTCACTGGGAAAATGGGCAAGTTGCTGACACTGATGTGATTTTGGAAGCTCTTTTCCTTCTTTCTTGCCTTCCCCCCCCCCCCCCTTCGGTAAAAAGTTTTTAGTCCCGGCAACCC
>VZTF01000681.1:935856-969381 GCA_013397755.1 Cnemophilus loriae
CCTTTTTTCTTTCCTTCCCCCCCCCCCCTTTGCAAAAGATGTCTGAGCTCTAGAAATCCAGACACAGCATACAGGGACCAGAATGTTGCTTTTTTTAGTGGTTTCCTTCAGGGATGCTGCATGGGATTTGACTCAATTATGCAAATTACGTAACTTGATGATACTCCTTCAACAAATGCTCTAGACTGTGGTATCAGAGCAATCTGCAAAACACAGCAAGTTTCCTAGGACTGACTTTTGCTTTAACTCTTAAACAAGCATCTCATTTATGGGGAGCTATGTCATTCATGTAATGCGGTATTTCATCTCAGTTTCCGCTCTCATCCTAATTTCTCATTAATTCTAACTGCATAGCAGGAGGTAGAACATTTTTTTCCAAACCCTCCACCATATCCCCCCTCATGTGCATTTTATCTGTGGAATACAGTGACCATTGTTTGAACATTGCAGCTGCCAATTCTGCACGGTTAGGGTAAATCAACGTTATGGATCTGGATTTCTATCCCTATAAAAGACGTCAGCAATTTTCATTTTTGCTCTGTGTTAGCATCCCGTTTTGCAAAAATATCGCTGTTTTTTTAAATGGTCAGCTGCAAACAACACGCAAAAAGCACATTTTAAAGCGTGAAGGCTTCATTATGATCGTCTAGTCAGGCTATGTAAGTGCACCAGCCATTGAATTCCATTCGTTAACTCCTCCAACAAGCCCATAAGTTCTATTTCAGCTCAAGCACATTTTCTTTTCCTTAAGAACTGGAAGTTGTTTACCACTAAGGAGTGATTACTTCTCCAGCAATATCTTAAACTGTTCTCCTGCCTGTTTCCAGCCTTCATTTTTTAAAAACTGAAAATGAACTAAAGTAGAAAGGCATATTAAGCAATACATTGAAAATGGATTTAGACAGATTGCTGTAAATAAGCCCCTTCTGTTGTCTACCACACTGTTACTTAACACGCCGCCAAAGCAATTGATCAGCGTTCAAACACCAAATGCACAAAAATGGAATTTTAATTTTCTGTTTAATCACTATTTAGTGTGCCTCGCTGCAGCCAAAAAGAAAAAAAAAGAAAAAAAAGTGCGGATGGAGACATAAGCCAAGAGTTTTCTATACATGAGGAAAAAAGATTTGCTGAAGCATATATGTTAACCATAATGCTGTACAGATCTCAAACCCTCTTCAAACATTTGTTTTGCTGATTTATTATTTTCTTTCAGACCAAGGAGCTATGATCAGACCCATGATCTTTGGAGACAGTGTCAGAAGGGGCATCTGCTCCACCCCAGACCTCTTCATTTATCCCAGCACCTCAGCAAGTCTATCTTGCACTTATATCCTACAAGATGTTGAGGATGCCAAAACAATTCAAGAAAAACAACAGGGAAAGGGAAAGCAGCAAATAGGAACCATTCCTCTATTTATTAAAGGAACTTGCAACCCGAGGTGAACTCGGTGGAACTCTCAAGAGTACGCACTTGGGAACAACCCAATTGTCACATTCTGTGACATGGCAAAGCAGAAAGAGAAAACATCTATAGGCAGATTCTTTCCAGTCTTCCAAAACCTACAGTTTCCTGAGGTGTTTCAGGAAGCAAAACATGAGGGAAGCCAGGTCCAGCAGAAAACAGGAGGAATCCTCCCTCTCACTGCAGCAAGCTCAGGTTTTAATGATCATGGGACCATCCACGCTAAATGTGAGTAACCCTTTCATAAAGAAACAGACAGCAAGTGTTATTGCCCCATGAAGAAATGCAATTCTTTTTTTGGTTTGTCAGAGCTCTATTAGCATGTGTTGAACAACAAACTGGTACAGCACTCACGCAGCACAAACAGCCTCCATCCTTTTTACTGGCAGGAAAACAGCTGAGACTTTCAGATGAGCTAATGAAAAATAAAAATATTACCAACATCAGCTGGAGGCTGCTCCTGGGTCAGGAAGCTGAGCATAACCTCAGTCAATCAAAGCTCCTCGTTTACTGGAACAGGAGGCCGCATACTACTGGAAAAAAAACCTGCTAAAAGCCTGTTGTGTGATCTACCCAAGTGTTTTCAAAAGGTTAATTTTTGAAGCTATTTCAGTCCATAAAAAATTTAAGAGGTACATTAACATAATCTGTACCTTCAACATTTCAGGAACTATTAAAAGGCAATGCAGGCCTAAATGGCACCACATCATGCAGAATTTTTAAGTGCTTTCAAAGACAAAAAACCCAAGTTCATCTTCATAGCTTGTTGGGACTCACACCCAAGCAACCAGTTTGAACCAGACCTGAACTTGTCCTGCAGAATGCTATCCCCTGGCCATCATTTTCTTTCCCACCTGTACCACCAGTAATGAAATTCAGATTCCTGCTTTGTTTTTGAGGAGGCCAGGTTTCGGAGTAATGGAAATGTCCTGTCTGATTCCTTCAGAGGCAGAGCCCCTGATAACTGTGGGCATTCCTGGATCAGTCCTTACCCTGTGTCAGGGAACGAAACCACAGCTGGACTGGAACCAGCTGAAGGGATCAGTGCAGACAGGCACAAAGCAGAGCCTTTTGTACAGAACATCCAGGGACATTTGGGAGCTGTAGAGCTATTAAAAAAATATATTCCTTGCAGAATGCCGGGTCCTCGGTAGATGGGACAGCCTGCTGCTTTTAGCTGACTCTGCTTTTTAATGAACTGAAACTCCCCCCCCTCCCTTTAAATTCCCTCAGTTAACAAGTTTTATTCAACATCAATTGCTGAAAACCCCTTAGCGCAAAAAATAATTTCATCTCGCAAAAAGTCCTGGATCATCAGTGGATTAAAGTCTGCAGACATCAGCTGAGGACAGTGATATGACATCCAGCTTAAAGTCATCTATCTCTGCCAAACACCTCACACTTTGTTCTTTGCTTACCTTTAGATATAATATTACGGTTTTGTGATGTCTGCTGTTCTGAACTTACTGTTTGACTAATTCAGCCCAGGCCTGCAGAGGCACAGCACCTTGGTGAATTTAAACATATCTTGTGATAGCACAGCAGCTTCAGTCTCAGACTTTCCTTTCAGCTGTTAAAACCCCAGCTGGCCTAGTTTTAGAATTCATTTGCCCACAACAGCTTTCTCATCTTTTCTGCTCACTAAAACGTTTACAGCCCTTTCCATCTACAGAACTGCTCCACCTCCCACACTGAGCCTGTCTCAGGAATCTGCTGAACAGCGTGGAATAAGCTCCTGCAGGCATTTAGCTGGGGTAAACCACCTTGTTTTCCCCTCAAGCAATAAGAACATTTCTTTGACCTTGCTCTAAGATACAGCAACATCTCATAAAATTCCCAAAGAATACATCACACCCTGGGCCAGCCTCTGGTTGAGATGGAGACAACGCGCTACTCACCTTGCCTGAGGTACAACAGCCAGGAAGGGCTCGGACAACAAACACACAAAATGAAGATGTAGACAAAAGTAATCTCTGAACTGCCATTCCAAATAAGATTATAGACTTCTCGTCCCTCCCACCTTCCCTTTCTGCTTTACAGCTTGCTGGAAACCTAAAACTAGATGAGCTCTCCCAAGGAACCGAGGTACGTTTAGTGTTTTATCACATGTCCAAGAGCTGGTTTTGGACTGCAACTCCTGGCAGAAGCTACGAGCATGAAATCCAGAGAGATGCACTTTGTTTTCCACAGAATCTAGTGCTAGCTGAAGCTGTTTTAAATACAGCCTTACATTCACAGAAGGAGGGAGCGAGCTGGTTTGGAGATCAGTTTGAGAAGTGACCATTTGAAGCAGAACCTGGCACGTGTCTGCAGATAACCACACTCCATTTAACACAACTGAACAGCCCACAAGATGTAGTGGCTTCCCACAAGGACACACTTTGGAGCACTGTTTCTGAAATCTGACTTTCCAGTAAGACTTACAGATTATGTTGCATATGCAGAAATAGTTGAATAATCTGCATTAAGATTTAATAAAAATGCAGGACACAAAACCTATTAATTCCATCATTTTGGTGAATTCCCTGTACTCGAGCTATAAACTCCAGATCAGATTATAGGAATGTTAAACCAATCAAGGACTGCTCAGATGAACACGACTCCCAAATATTTTATACGCAAGCACAGAAGCAAACCCTGTATCATATTAGCAGAAATCTCATTAAAAATACATCACAATGAGCATCCTGAATATCCTCAACACAGAAATACTACACAGAGGTGAAATTCCCAGCACTCAACCAATACAAGATGACAACTCAGGTGGTGCTGCACGTAGGTGGACCTGGCAAACGTGTGACTGCAAATTTGACTTTGTTCAGTTTACAGGAAAAATATACAGCATTTATAACTACTTGAATGATGAAACTGTGGCAATTTGTGCCTTTCATCCAGTGGAATCCTCCTGATTGGGTACCAGGTCCTTGGGAAGCCCTGGTATAAATCCTGGTATAAACTGGCATAACTGGTACAAAAAAAGAAATCAAATGAAAAAAAAAAAGATAAGGCGGCTAATGCTCCAATAATCCTTGAAGCAAGGACAGGACAAAATCTACCTGCTAGACATGCAAAGGAAAAATTCGAAGTACTTTCCACAGAGACAGACATTTCAGGAGAAAAACACTTAATTTGGGGATTTACCAATGTGCAAAGTATACTACCAGGACACCCTGCATTTTGTGATAAAAGCACAAGCAAGATTGCATTAGAACATGTTTTCTGAGGTAAGATGAGCCAGGCAGTTTGAAAGCTTGCCAACAGTTATAGTTCATAATAGTAAACAGAAATGCTCAGGATTTTGCCCAAAAAAGCAGGCAGAGCACCATAAGGCATCCATAAGCCTGACAGAGCTGCTGCAGTCTGCAACAGCTGACAGTGTAGATCAGATATTTACCTTTCCTCATGGAAATTGGGCTGCTGCCAAACTTACACAAACAAAATTCAAGGGCACGTTATAGAAGGTTTGATGCCTGGTGCGGGGCAAAGATTTGTCAGCATGCAGAGTACACTGGCTTCAGAGAGGTTAATACTGCTCTTCTGAAATCTCCAAACAGGTAAAAAAAGACCCAACATTCAGCGCTATGGAAAAATGTATTCAATCCATACAAAACCTGTGTGACAGATATGACTCAAAAACTGGAATAAGAACTGTAGCTGCCACGTTGTTGTGTGCCAGGTACTGAGAATGTGTTTTATGTCAGCACAGTGCTTCCCACAGCAAGTTGCATATCATGCTTAGAAACTGTTTCTTCCCTGAATTTTGAAAGCTACCAGGGGAAAAAAAAAAAATAAATCTGTATTTTAGGTTTTTTTTTCCTTGAGCCTTCACCCATCATTAGGAGTTACACATAAAATTAATGAAGTATCTCCAACCAGATTATTTGAGAGGAGGCACAATTTGACTGTCATTTGTGGAAAAGCCAGGCCCAAAACCAGAGGATGTCAGAACATCTACGAGCAGCATCCAGCAGTGCAGGGAATGATCCCCAGACATGCTGTGCCAGCTCACCTTGCTCAGCAGACCATGACTGCAGCTGAACCCTAACCTGTCCCTGGAAACGCAGACAGGTGACACAATAAATACCCAGCCAAAAGGATTTTAGGGAGAACTTCAGCCATCAAGAGGCCTACAGGTATTTTCAGAGTGTACGCTTCGCCCATTTCTCTCCTGCTACCAGGAACAATTATCCTGCCTACATAATACTCACACACATCTCGAACCAAATAGCTCCCGCTAACTCCAATACAGCAAAAAGAACCACAAGCATTTCTCTATTTTATTTTCCACACTCTTCGGGCAGTACCTTCAGTGCTGACACTGCTCACTTGCCTTGCAGACACTGGGAAATCAACAACCACTCTGACAGCTTTAGTTTAGGAAAAAAAAAATAAAATCATTGTTTTCAATAAACTTTTACTATTACTTCAGGTGGTGCTCCAAAACAGGTTTGCTGCCTGATTCCCTCCAACAGCATCAGTCTCAGCACAGCTTTTTCTTAGCAGCAATGCAGCAAAACCACAATTTTCTGGCTTTCATCAACAGAATACCCCTATTTCCCTTTTAGCTCTTTTAAAGATTTTAAAGTGAATTCCTTACCAACCTCCTGGCAAACATGATGCTTCCTGACAGTGTTATATTAAACTGAAAACATCAGCACTAAAAAGCAACATTTAACAGGGCTCTTCTTCCCAAGGAGTTATTTAACTGTTGCTCAGACCACTAGTATGTTGCACCTAGCAAATGCTCAAAAATCCCAAATTCTCAAAAATCAGAGGTACTGCACAAAAATCCCAAATTCAGTCGTCAACCTCTTCTAGATCATCACTGATGGGTGGCGAAAGTGACTCAGAGAACACACACATCACAAAATTATGGACTAAAAACCCACCAGGAACCACTCAGGGAAGGTTATCCTATGGACAAGTTCTGGGCACCTTAGAAATAACTTGCATTTACAGTAACGTTTAGAGGCTTCTCAGCAGTTAAAAGCTGAGGTGCCAAGCACACACACCCAGCAAGGGAGAACGTCTGCCACCCTTTCCCCACTCCTCCCTCCACAGGGAAAGCACTGGCAGAGCTCCCTCAGCACTCCTGTTCCTATATGTGCATCATCTCATCACACTTCCCAAGTTTAATACTCCTCTCCCAAGCAAGCTGCTCAGGAGGCTCCACTCTACCCCTTTCAAACACAGCATGAAATTGTGAATATCACACATCTTTATGCCACCCCGAGGCTTTTAACTGTCCACACCTCCACGCTGGGGTGAGGTGAGGCTGACCCAAGGCCAGGAAAGGATCAAGTAATCCACATTGGAATGATGAATCTAGAGGGTAGACCCTGTGTGGGTACCACTGGTCCCTTCTAGAGATGCCCTCTAGTAGTGACCACTGAGCCTGGCTGGGGTGCAATAGGGGAAAATAGAGGCTGGGAAAATAAATTAATTGAGTCTGGGAAGAAGCTGGTTGATAGTGTTAGGCTGCCTGTGGAAGGTAGATAATATTTCCAATAACTGAAAGATGTTGAACACTTCTGGGGAATTGAGGACGAGCAGGGCTGGGGATGCAGATACCAAAACATTGTGTATGTCTAAAAGGTGACAAATCACTTTTGGATGTCATCTTAAAAGTGACAAACAGCTGCTAACTAGAGCAGTGTCAGGATTAAAAAGAAAGAAACAGGCAGCTTCTTTGTGGGACAGGTAATAACCAGGCAGACAGGAGAGAAAAGAGAGGTGTCACTCAGTGATGTAAAACTGAACATATTAAGTCTTGTTAATATCCAAATTGGAATTCACTCCAATCTAATCAAAACTTACACATTCTGATGCAAACATGCAGGTCATGTGTCAAAACAATCTTTGCCAGAATCTTTCTAGACCCTGTAAAATTATCTATCGATTTCAATACTGGAATGGAAAACAGGCTTGTTAAATCTGCTGATGTCGCTAACTGGAGAGTGAGATTAAAATTCAAAAGCAGTCCTGGCCACAGAAAAAAGCATCAAAAATTTAGGATACAATTCAAAGGGTAAAGAAGGCATTAACTGTACAAATGTGAGACTTCAGTGATTTTTTATGCAGCCGTTCAGCAGCTGTTCATCATGACTGTATGGAACTCTGTCCTGCTGTTTGAAAAAAAAAACTAATTCAATCCTGAGATATTTACAAAAACATCATACACAGAAAAATGCAAAATAATGGATGCTGATGAGGGCAGAGATGACTGGGCAGAAAAGAAAGGGCATGCATTACAAATAGCCCTCATACTTTTCCACACTGCTGCAAAGAAGAAAAGGCCGAGGCATGAAATTAAAAGTACCACACATGAAATTATGGAAGGGGCTTTTCAACTACGTGAGAAATTAATATATTCCATCTTGGGCCAAGAGGCAATTAGACTTTGAGGAGTCTCATTTCACCACAAGGATCTTAAGGGAGGTCTTTCCCTTGAGAATACACTGAATTCCTGAAATTTTCAGTGTCCACTTCCTGGATAGAGTTATAGCAGCCAAACATCCTCATGAGCATCCTTTAGGCATCACATTAAAATATACCACAATATTTTCCATTTTCCTAGATCTATTCTAGCTGCTATAGCACAGCAGAACTAAATTCCAAAGAAGCTGAATTATTTAGAGCATTTACTGTCCTTCAGGGTCATTACAAGAGCGTAGAAGTTAGCCCTATGATAAAATATAAATTGTCTTCTCTACGGTATAGTCTGACCTCGCTATAATAAAGCTCCATGAGACTGAGAAAAATTGCTCTACAGCAGGACACTCTCTGAAATACAGTTTTTGTAGCTTCTCATACCAGAATAAAGAAGTACCCCATTTGACTTGAATGTGTTATATCTGGTATTTTCATGAGTCTTGCTTCATATTGAAAGAATACTGCTTCAGCATCGACAAAAAAAGGAAAAAAAATCAATAAAGAAATAAAACGCATGGTTATACATGAGATGCAGCAGAGAATGACAGCTACAAACTCCTCAGATTTGCTTAGGTGTTTGTTCTACCATTAAACAGGAAAAAAGAATTAAGCTCCCACTGCTGGGACTGTTTCAGAGAGGGCAGGCTATTAGCAGGTCATGTTAGAGAGCACCTGACTAATTCATTGTGCGTTCATCTCTCTTGAGTCCTCTGAAAATTTATGGTGTAACACCTCGTGGCAAAAACAGTGCTGGCAAACCAGTGCTGGCTGCTCAGCTCACACAGGGAGCTCCATTTCACCTCTTTGGAGGAATTCTGAAGGTGAATCTCTGTTCAGCATTGTACAGAGTAGCATAAACTATTTTAAAGCCTCCTTTTAATGGGAACAGGGAGTGAGACACAACTTGTATCCTAGATTTTGTGTGTTCCCTGGACTCAAGGACAGTTGTTCTGGGAGTATTCAGGCAATGCTCTGATGTTCCTTTTAAGAGCTACGTTCACTGGCTTTCAGCACAGACAAGGATAACTCTGCTGAAAGGGGTTATGGTTAATGCTGTTCTGCACAATGGGAATGAAGGAAGAAGAGCCACTGCCCTCTGAAGAATGATGTCCTGCAGAAAAGCAATGGGAAGATCACGGGTGTAACACACAGCATTTTAAAGAGGTTTTCGGAACAGCCTTCGTGACACTGGCAATTTTTTCCTTCCCTGAAGCAGCACAGATGTTTTGAAAATGGAGCACTCTGAGCCTTAAGCATTTCCAACTGTGGTGTGCAGAGAGGAGAGGCTCCCTCTGCTCTGACGTTTGTCTGCACTCCCAGTTAACATCAGTCAGACTTCCTGAATTCTGTGACGTGGTTAATTGCAATCAAACAGAACTGCTTTAACAAAAACTTCATCTCCTTCAAGCTCTGTGGTTTTTAAACGCTCTGTCAGACTCGCACATCTGTTGAGTGAGGAAGTGACCTTGGAGGAGAGTAAGGAGGCTGAAGAAACTGCCGGGAACAAAGAGATGCAATTAGTCATGATGAACTGGTCTTATTACCATAGAAGACTGAAGTTCAAGTCTTGATCTGTGTCATAAGTGAAGAATCAATCTGATTAATTTTGCCAATAGCCATTCTTCGGAAACCATTTTTCATTACTGCCCAAGAAAGAGCTCTGACCTGAGGAGTGAGAGCATTAACCGGAGCATTTTGGGGCAGCCAACACTGCCTGAGAGCTGTTGCCCTTCAGACCCATCTCTTGACCACAGAAAGCTTTCACAGAGATCCCTTTCGCTCATGACAGCAGCCTGTTTCACACACACTTCATGCAGAGAATCCCTGCCAAATGCTGGAGTACTACCAGATAATAATTCAAGACTAAGATAATGGGCATGGGGGTTCCTCCCTCTCTTCCTGCAAGTCAGTAAATAGTTTTCCATTGAAGAATGATTTTGAAGGAACTATACCACATATACAGATGTGGCAACACAGCCTATAATAAGTTTTTATCAAAAGTGACAAGCTCAAGGCGTGAACATTACCACATCTTAAAACCTTTCAGCACAAAAGAACAGCTAAAAAGTCCTGAATGACTTTGCTCAGGAGATGGACATCGTGTGTGCTCCAGCTGACCTTACTAACGATCATTCAAGCTTCAAATCTGCTACTAAAGTCTCCGCTGTAAGCAATTATTTGCCTCTGTGCAAAAATGTTCATTTCATGCTCTGTAAACACATCTCCTTGTGAAAGACCAGCCTGCCCATAAAGATTGCTTCTGACAGCCTGCTGACCATCTCCTGCAGCAAGTGCCTGGAGCATCTTTGGGAGGCAGAAACATCTGTTCTCCCCTCCCAGAGAAGAGAACATGTTTACAGGTGAGCCACGTACAACGGCCTCGACAAAAGGCAGCTGGAGAGTGTTGGCACTTAAGTAAGACAGAGTAACTTGACACGGTAAAATTAAAGACAGCAGCAACTGCTTTCAAGTAGCTGTAATAATTTGTCATAGCATTTAATCAACTAACCTCTTGTGGAAAACATCCCCTCTGCAGTGCTGCTCTCAGGGTAAGGATTCATGGATGAGACAGGCTGTGGTAAGAAAGATGGCTTTTTAAGTAAAGGTGGAACTGCAACAGGAAGGGTAGCTCTCAAGCTTCAGGGAAAAAAAGCACCACGCTGGTTACCAGAACTAGCAGGCAGATTATTTAGCCCAAACCACAGGCAGCCACACCTAATCCTGTGAGCAGTTTCTCCCCAAGAGATCATGAAACATGATGCTATATGGCAAGAGTTTTTTGCCCAAGAACATGAGCCTGAATCCCAAATCCATTACAGACAGTGCCAGTTTTGGGTGTCAGCACATGCAAGACCACTGGGAGACAGGCTACGTATTTTAAAATAATATGGGGAAAAAAAAAAAAGAAAAAAAAAGAAAAGCAACTTCCTTCCCAAAACACAAGCTAAATGTTAGATGTGGAAGTTACCACCTTTGCTAGAAAGGCAAGAGAATCATGAATATGCCAGACATTTAATGCACGGAAACAAGTCAACTTTGAATAATTTTACGCTATTAAGAGATGAACACTGAATATGGATCCAGATCACTTCATAATTCGTATCTAACGCATACTAAAAGTCAGCCTTGGTATTTCACAGCAAGTTGCCAACCAGAGTGGTCTTTCAGATGCATCTAAATTCACTTCACCATGCAGACAGAGCAAGGAAACACTTTCACCCCTCCTCAGTATCTACCCCAGAGAGAAGTGCCACTTCTCTCTCAGTACCTCTTCACAGATGACTTCAACCAGACCTACTTTCCCATGCCTCATGTTATAAAAAACTCTAGAGGCCACACATAAAGTGAGCTAAGTCTTTTTTATTTCTAAGAACAGCTCTTGAAACTTGAAGCAAGCAAAGAGACTTCAAGATTTAAGTGTCCACATGATGCTCCCAGATTAGGAAATATTTATGTATTTCCATAAATTTACCACTGTGCAAAGAGGCAAGACAAGTTCACCATCCCAAAAAGCATAAGCCAAAGCACTTGGCTATTATGAATTATAAAAGCAAAAAGCTCAGATAAATGTCAGTGTTTCAGTAATCCCATTTAGGACAGCTGCTCAGAAGAGCCTACGTAGAACTGGATTTTCACAAATTACATTAAGAGGAGGGAGGACCATAACACTCACTGTAATGATGAGATGTCAATCTTGCCAAAAAGTAAAAAGTAAGATTCTTAGTACATGCAATTTAGTGGAATTAGTTTCCAATTCGCATAACAAAACAAAAATCAAGGCTGCTCTGTACTTCCAAGTAAAGCTAATCTTAGATTGATAAATCCTGACACTTTTGTCCATGGTCTGAAGTAAATCCTTGCAAATTCTTTGAAGAGGTGAGACCAACAGTCTTTTTACTCTACACAGCTGAGCAAAACCAGTTGGCTGAATTACACTGCTGTTCTACACTCATCATCTTCGGAAGCTGAGCTCAGTTTAAAGGCTTTTTTCTTGTCTCAAATCCAGCTTCTCTCATCGATCTGGTTGCAGTAAGTCCCCATCCAGGCCTGTACCAGCGCAGTGGAGGGGAAAGTAAACTGGAAAATGGGGGCAAGATCATCAAATTGCCTCTATTACTGAGACAACCCCTGTCAAAGCCCTCCTTAACATGCCCTGGTTCCCGGATCGTTATTTTTCAGGCAGCAGAGTACATTCAGGCAATTCATTTACTATTCTTCCTGCCATCTCTACCACTCTGAAAGTCAAATTCACACTTTCATACTTCCTCATACAGGAACATGTATCAACCTCCACCTCCCCCTAACTTTCAGGCTTATCAAACCAAAGAGGTTAAAAACCTTTCAAAGCAGAAAGTTGCTTCTGTAAAAACAGAAGGGAAACCTCAATGCCAGCCTTAAAGGAATCAATAAATAATTATTAGTAGGTGGGAAATTCCGCACATTTTTGTCCGCTTAGTACGGACAAAACATTTTAACATCTCCAAACAGCTGAATCTAATTAGTTGCTGCAATTTAAGCCACCTTCCCTAAATAAAACTTTAAACAGGCACTTGCTTTGGTTTCCAGAACTGCATCAAGCCTGTGCTAGCATTTTAATCTGTGACAGCCAAAGAAGAGCCTGATTAAACAACAACTCCACAGTAACACTGTTCTATTTAATCTCCTTTGCAAGCTTCAGAAAGATCATTGCATGAAAAGAAAAACCCCAAAACCCAAAAAACCAAAAACAACCCAATGCTCATGTAGTTATAAAAGCCTTCATCACTTAATCCTCTATCCTCTGTAAGAACTGTCCTGACCATCTGGAACACTTTCTGCAGCAGCTCTCACTGCAGTAAGCTCAACATTTCCTCCAACAGGGGGAAAGTCTGAAGAAACTACAGTACATGATAGGTGACATGGGAAAATCAAATACTTTAACCTCCAAAATTCCTTTAAATGTGTTTTAAAATAGCAGCAGTTGTTTCAAACAAGCCAAGGTATTCCACTTAGACCACAGAGATGAGAAACCACCCCAAATTCCTTCAAGTTAAACAGAAGCCAACTTTCTGCTAGATTCCATCAAAGGCAGGATCATTTTCTTTTCCTTAAGAAGATGCAAGCCAAAGTTCATAGCTTCTATGGATTTCCGAGTATTCAGATCAATCTTCTGAGAGCTGCATAAAAATACTGTGTGCTTTTGACTGATGTTTCAGAAAATGAACTGTGGCTTGTCTTTTAATCAGAAATGTGAGGGATTCAGGCTCCATACACAGTAGAGAAAAAGGACCTCTGAGCGTAAGTATGTTCAGACAGCTGCAGCTGAGGGGCACGAACTATCTTTAAGATATTTTTCTGAAGAAGTTATGGCAAGAAACCAGAGCAAGCTCTAGAGATAGTGGAAATATCCTGGGTGAATGGGGAAAAGAACTTCTTTGTGGCTCAGGTGAGCAACCACTAAGAAAAGATTCATATTATGAACGTCAACCTTCAACGCATAAACTTTCTTAGTAAAAATTTCTAAGCCAAGAAAGCATGTCCAACTAAACACATGCAACCGGTAGCTCTGGACTCCAAACTCGGCAGAAGTTCTCCTCCTTGCCAAGGATTTTATGTACACATTCTATGATTTCCCAGAGCCACCGCACAACTGGCAAGTATCAAACCAAACCTCTGCCTGAATGTTTCATTTGTTATAGCATGTTGATACAAAGACCCATTTTATGCTCCTGTACAAACAGAATCAGATATGAAAACTTCTCCTCTTTGCCAGGCACCAGTGAGAGCCTTTGTTCAGCTGCACAAGAATTCAGTGTAACCAGTTCATACTTAAAAATCAGTGTGCAGCAGCGAATGTTCACCATCCCAGAGCATGGAGAGATTTGCTGGGAGGATTATATCTAAGCAGTTTTAAACACTAATGTGAAATAGCAAAATCCAAATCATTAGACCTGCATTTGCTGGGCTCGGCTCCCGCCTAGGGCACTGTGCCACGTCCCTCCCAGCAAAGCATGCAGGTCCCTGCTCAAGCACTTACCCATTGATGCTTCCAGCCCTAATCTGCTCTTGGAATTGCTCCCCAGTGCCAGGCAGACTCCAGGGATTCCAATGAGCACAAGCTGGCTTATATTTAAACCAGACCAAAGCTGGAGCAAGGCTCTTTAGGGGTAACACAGACGGGCAAGGAGATTCCCTTTGGTCACCCTGTGTGGTACAAACTGGATGCATCATTAACCTTTTAGTTTTATAATAAGTACATACCATGTTCTGAAATACCTTTTTACCAAAACAGCTCTCTCACACACACACACAAAAGTTATTGACAACACTTCAGCAATCCCCATTTTCCTTTAAAACTCTAAAAAGATTTTTGGCAAGACTCCCAACAAAATTTCAAGCTATTAGGACCACCATTACTTGGTGAACTGCTAACATATGAACAAGCCCTATCAGATGTAGTGCCTGTTTGGCACATCCCTGCTTGAAGAGGTATTTCTACAACCCAGTTTTCAGCCTGCAGCCTTTAGTCACTCAGCCTGTCCCCTCAGGACACCTCCTTCCTCCCCTGTGTTGACCGGAGAACTCTCAGAGCTGCAGATGGAATCACATGTTAATGAGGTGTCTACAGCAAAGCACAGATATTTTCCCACTCTCTCTCAGGGTATGGGAAAATGAATGTGAATGGTTTATGCAGTGATGAATCAAGCTGTCTGAATTTTGCAAGTCAAGGACATCAAATGCAATTCCCATGTCAATATTCATATGGTCCCTCTCCCCCCACAAAGCCACACATCTGATATGCAAGCAACATTTTGTAGCCCATGTACATGTGAAAATGTCCTCCTGGGTGATTCAAAGGATTCAAAACTATGCAGGAAAGACAAGAAGCACAAAGAAAAATCTTTACTTAAAACTATTTACTTTAATCTTGAACAGAGTAACTGAAGTACCACAAAAATTTCTGTAGCAGAGGGCCATGCCCTGCTCACTGATGCACAAAACACAACGTTTCCATATGTTTTAATAAATACTTCAATTTTTTTTTTTTGCCTTAATGCTGAATAGTTGTACACCTGTTACAAATTCCAGGTCAGCATTTAGTTCCATGTCCAAGTACCTTTTCAAGTGTCCACCTTCCAGTATTAGCAATAGAGAGCCAGTAAATAACACCATGCAAGACCATCTGTGGCAATATTTGTTCCAGTCTCCACATGTGTCTTGACCAACATCTGTGCCTGTCTCACAAAAGAATGTTTTCAGCTAGCAAATCCCCCTGAGAAAGGCAGAAAGTAAATTTTCTTGATTCAGACATTGAACATTTAATTCCTAAAACTTTATTTTCAACATTTCCTCGGAATACAGTGCATGTAATATTTAGAGCTGCTGGCTTCCAGGAGACATTTGTCAGAGCCCATTTAGAAGTGATAACGTCTAAAACATCTGCAGCTGGTTATAATGCATCAGGAAAATAAAGTTGTCTGGCCTTAGTACCGTGCCAGTGTTTAAAGGAAAAAAAAAAGAAATCGAAACCATATGTCTGCTCTTAGTTTAGTCTCGAGTGATCTATATTTCATAAGGTAAGTTACCATTAATTTTTAAACTCCTATGAATTGAATTCTACTAATTGGACTTCTTGGGTTTTTATAAAAATGCTTTAAAAAACAACCCCTTAAAATTCCCTAAATCCAGCTGGTTTTGATTGTACCAGTCAAACATCCATAATCTTTCTGGTAAGAGGAGTAAGCTCCAGAAGTCATCATAAAAGTGCCACGGCTAAAATACCTCCCTTGGCATCTCCCCCAGAAATAAGTTTCCTGCAATTGTTTTATTCAGCTTATCACCATTATGGGTGAACAAAATGACATCCCTTCCCAAGTAATTTACATTGTGGGTTTTAAATTTAAACTTCATCTCAAATAAATAGTGGCTTACTGCTTCAAAAGAAGTACATGAGAGCAGGGATTTTAAATCAGTCAGGAACTCAATTCTGACCCAGGTCTTCCACTCCCTCTGAATGAAAGCAATTCAAACAAGGTGATAGGATTTTCCTGCTGCAAAGGTTCTCGAGCTGCTGTTCCTATGGCCCAAAGAGGCATTCCTGAATGGAAAGGCTGAAGGCAGCTGAAACAGCTTGTGCTACAGGCAGGCAAAAATGTTCAATTTGAATAGCAAATGTTCAGCACAACTTCATGGCCTGTGAGCAGAGCCCCAAGTCCCTAAGGACATCCCACCAGCTCCAGAGCAAGAGCACTGGGAGAGCGATGTACTGCAAATGGAAATCCTCTAAACAAACGCACAACTTGTGCTCCAGATCGCAGTGAAGTGGTCCAAAAACTATGTAAACCTTCCCCAAAAACTGCATCTTCCCAATAATTGTTCTGTGGGTCAGAGAGCAGCAGCTGTTCACACAGCCGTGATGCTGCCTTGTCTTTTAAATGCAAGCAGCTCTAAACTTCATTTTACCTCTGCTGCCCTGGAGAAAGCACCTCTCACAAACCAGGCACATCTGCAAAACACTCTCAAAAACAGAGCAGGAACAGAGGAGCAAGGCTTGTGCTAAAACCCTGACCTCTCTGGGTAAGATGTTTTACAAAGAAATTATCTAGCACAGTGACAGAAGAGGCTGAGCACAACGTATTTTGTGTTCATACTTCCTGGGAAACTTAAGGGAGATAAACAGCCGTGTCAAACTTTGTTATCTTAGGAAAAGAAACATTTTTCTCAGCGCCATGGATTAATGCACTCACTGCCTTCACTGCTTAGACTCTGATCTCAGTACAAAGTTTGTAAGAGCTGCCTCCCATCCTTCTTTCAGAACACAAAAGACACTTAAAGATTTGTCTTCTGCTTCCAAGTGCTCCACAGCTGCAGTTTCCCAGTAATGCTTTTGCTGACTGACCCCTCAGCAGGCTTTCCCATGATTTAACTAATTGCACAGCAAATATGGACACAGTCATCCATTCCCACTGCTGAACTTTTAATAAGGAAAGATAATTACACAAGCTTGAGATACACCAGAAGATTGCAGAGCAAACAGAAAACAATTAACAGTTCACTTACTGTTAAAGATTTTGGGATGACGTACATGACAACAGTGCTCTCTATAACCACACGTTTGTTTTCAGGCCAAGTTCTAACCTGACATGGTCTTCCAAATTCCAGTCAGAATTGGAACATCAGCTTTATCAGCTCTTTCACAGCTGCTCATAGGTCCCAGCAGAAGCAACAAACTGACAAGGTTCTGATTTAATTTTTTTTTTAAACCTTTTGTAACTTCATAGAGCTGAGCAGCAAAATGGCAAAGCCAACTGCAAGCTCAGGAAGACACCTGTGCACTGACTTCATCTTGGAACCAGCAGTCAAGGTTTCCTAGCACTGGCTGAGTGAAGGGGACAGTGATTATCATCTTCGTGCAGAAGTTAACTACACGTGCCAGAAAAAGGTGATAACTTCACTGAAGCTCCTCCAAACTACCTGCAAAATGCAGGGAAGAACATAATCTATGCAGAACTTGGATGTGCAAAGGAAGTAGAACCAGAGCTCTCTTACAAACATGTATTTTAAGCTAAGAACTCCACTTTAGTGCTACAGAAATCCACTTCCCTCCAATACACAGCCTTTTCAGTTTGATATACAGAATACTTCTGGTTGCAGTGTGCCTTTAAAACACTAAAAGCTTAATTAAAACCCAGAAAAACAGAACTCAATCCATGTCAGTACATATATCTGAAGTCAGGACAGGGTTTGGCTTTGAGGCTCTAACCACTCTTTGGGTGGCAGAGAACCACCCCTTCTCACAGGGCTTGGCAGGGACAGACCCAGGACAGCACAACTTCTCTTTCTTTGGCACTTGTCGCCTTCAGATCACCTCAGCAGCACATTGAATGCTTGCAGCACCACAGCTGGGTGAGCAAACTTGCCACACAGTGCAACGTTTCCGTATAATACAACATCTATCATCTACGATCAGCCAGGGCTTTAGAAGCAGACACAGGTTCTGCAAAACAAAACAAAAGCATTTCAGATGGCTGTTAGTCTATTGTCTTATGCAGCACTACCTGCTCTGACATAGCCAGGGATTTTGGAAGTGCCCTCCCAGGCACATGAAACATTTGTTTCCATTACCACTAAAGAACCACAACTACACAATTGCAAAATCCTAAAGAGGGACTCAATAGCAGTGTCAGTTCACAAAAAGGCAAACTACTGCAAAAAACACTAATCATTTGTTTATTTGAACTTATCTGTAACCCACAAGCAGCACAATATTACTTTGTAACTCATAACAGGCAGTAGATCAACTCCGAAAGGAATGTACAGCCAGCTTTCAAAAGACTTCTAGAAAATGCCTGGAACATTTTAATAACTTAATTCTGACTTAGAGAAATCTTTAATTAAGAGAGCATTTAGAAAGCATTTTCAGAACAATCTGGAATCCTGTGGAATGTGTTAAGGCCTCAAGGAAGCCTGTTCTGGCTGAGCTGAGATCAGTCATGACTTAGAAAGGGAAAGCAGCAGTCAGAAGCAGCCAGCACCATCCAAATCTGAACACAAAACTTGTCTGCCATGTCAGTATTTGCCTCCAGGATCACCCCTGCCACTCTTTTATCACTTCATTTGAGGAGTTTGCCCTGCTTTTTCCACAAAGATGGCATTACCCAAATCACAGTCATACAGGACTTGACTTACAAGAATTAACTGCTGCTTACTTTTGCACCAGCAAGCCACTGCTAATCCATGCTCCAGCAAAAAAGCAAGTGAATTAGGTCAAGGGAGCTTAAGTGTTGCATAGCACCTTATATCCACAGCTCAGACAGCACTTCCTCACCCAGGGGCAAGAGCAGACAACAGTAAGTCAAGTCCAGATGGCCAAGGGGTCTTTGTCTGGATACCAATGAACTTGCCTTTACTCTTTAGGGAAGGCTTATGTCTCGAAATGCCTTATCAAGCACGTATGTTCCCAAGAGATTACTTGCAGGAGATTATACCCTGCTGGGGTGCTGTTTTGTAACTTCTTTCAGCTATAACCTTCCCAAAGTACAGCCAGTCCCCTTCCAGCAATAGAAATGATGCTAGAAATAGATGGAGCAGCAAAAGCAACAGCAGAGACACCTTTCTCTTTCTGAAAGCTGCCCATCCAACCAATGCCACTGTTTTTAGATGGTGCCTTACACTGTAAGATACCAGAACACCTCAGTGTTTACAGTTTGTTACATATACACAAAAATGTTTACATGACAGACATCTCCTTTCAAGCTGCAGACCAGGAGAGAAACCAGAGCTATTCTGACACATAAAAGCAAGAGACAGGACACACAGTCATCACCTCAGAGTGCTGCTTTAGTGCAACCACCTCCTTCATCAGCTGCACGTTAACCTGCTGAGCCAGAACATGGTTCCCACCTTGGAGCTGGGTGGGAGCCTTGGGAGCAAATATTCAACCCCACAGACTTGAAACACCCACCTCGCTGACTCCACAGTGAAAAAACTAAGGCCATTCAGGCAATTCCATTAACACAGATTAACAGTTATGTCAAGCACTGTGTCAGATCCACGGGATGCCAGCTTCTGGTACTACAGCCTATCGGCTTTCCTAGAGTTAGTGCCAAGTGTTTGCCCATTGCAGCCCACTCTGCCTGCTGGGTTTGGGATTAGGACGCTGCCTGAGGAGAAGATGAAGAAACGGACGTTTCTAAATCCCTCTGGAACGCTGTTCTGCAGTATGCTTGCTAAAGAGCCTGTTTGATGCTTCCACTGTTCTGGCTGCAGATCACAGAAATCTCTTACACGCTCACCACAGATCGCCCAAGCCATTCTGCAGACCAGAAAGGAGGAAATTTTCATAACAAACTAAAGCCAAGATTACTTTGAACCACAAAGGACACTTAAAACTCAAGGAGCTTCAAGAAACCAGGTGATATCTTTGCAACTGCTGTCTCTCCCTCCCTGCTTTTTCAAGTATTTCTTAATCTTAAGATCTTTTGGAGGAGGTTCACTGTTACACAAAGAGTTCAGCCCCATTAGGTACTAGGCAGAATCACTAAAGTCAACATTAAATGCATAAACCCAGACATGCAATTAAAACCTTGGATTACATTTCATTAAATTTTAAGAGCACCCTATAACCAATCAGTTTTCAAGGTCTTGTCTGCCAACCAGTTTCCTCTTTTGAGGAGCCACTGAGAGGTTTTAGAGGCTTTAGAAGCTTTTCACCCAGTGATTTCCAACAAGATCCAGGTGCACAAACTGATCTCATTATTTAAATCCTGACCCTTTCTTGCTGACTGCACGCAGCAGAGCACCAGAGCAGGTTGCACACGCACTGAATGGTGATGTGTTACACGCTGCCCTTGTTTAGGAAGCCAGAACAGAATCCTACCTGCATACTCCAGCAGCACTGAGCACATGCCCAAACTCATTCATGTTAAGCTGACAAAGTTCCTAAGTAGGATGGAAGGAAATTTCCTTTGTTATTCTCTTCCACCTCCTGAGCAGAGATTACTGCAGCTGATGAAGAAGTCCACAGTAATATCACAACACTTCACCAAGAGCCACAGCTTTCAACAGCCCTCCAGCAGAAGAGAAAAAACCCCAGAACTGTACCTGCAGACACAGACAGACACCACGTGAATCCATCACAAACAGATCCAACTCCCACGAGCTTGAAAACATTCTGCTGGAGAAACCCTGTCATTGTGGAGCTGTGACTCCCAAGTGAGGTAAGCTGGTGCTCCTCTTAAATGTTTAGATCTTAAACAGTTGTAAGGAAACAAAAAGACTGACTATAATCAAGGTTTCAAAGCCAATTCCTTTCACAGCTCTGACAAACTAAGGAAGAGGAAACTGGATCTGTAAATCTCATGCTTGAGCCAGCAGATTCAAGTATGAAGCAATTACAGAACTGAGACACCACACATCAGACTGAAAACACCAAGATCTTTAAACACTGGGTTCAGTCACCAGTGAAAACCCAGACATCCCTTTCAAAAATCTGTGCAGTACTGGTGACACAGTACAAAATCTGATTATTGCACTGCTGAGAAGCTCCTTTTTTTGGTACAAGTACCAGCAAACAATCCAATTTTTAAGACATTTTCTACAGAGCAACTTTAGGGAAGGAAAATAAATATATACTTTCAGTTTGGGTTACTTTATGGGAAGCAGTCTGCCTTTTGGTATTTTACTTTCTCCTTGCAGACTTCTGACTAGGCCTCCTGTGTGCCATAGAAACACAAATCAAACCTCTTGAAGCCTTCACTTTTCCCTAAAGGGCCCAAATAATTTAATTCTGTTTTTCCAATTATCTCAAGAGTTATTCAAGAGCAAGAATTTTACTGGGTAGCAAAAACCAGACCTAAAATAGCTTTAAAAACTCTTAAATATGAGGGAAAACTCGGCAAAAAAAAGTCTAAGTCAGGTAAATCACAAGTGTAGTGATCTCAAGACAGTTATTTTATAACTTGCATTTAACTGAATATTGCTTGGCTTCTTACATTATTTCTTTAAATATTAATAGCCAAATGTCTACTTTGCAGTAGCAGCCTAATTTTGATACCAGCTGGGTAATTCTATGTAGCAGTCTAATCTATCCTTTTTCTAGTTTTCAGAGATTCTCTAACCTCTGCTGACTTCCCCTAATCCAAGTTGAATTGAGCTGCTCTGACAAAAACATTTCAGAGGGGAAAACAAGCAGTTTTCATAAACAAATACTGGCAAAGTTCAAGTACAGGCATCAATTGTGATAAAGGGAACAAGGCATTTTCATTTTGCTCCCATTTATGTTGAATAGCAAAAATTCTGGAGTACTCCAACGTAAGTGACAAGATATGAAAAACAGGGTGAGGCAGCAGAACATTTTTACAGCACTTGACTGATGACTAACCTATGATGTCAAGGGCTAAATATACAAGAAACTTGAAAATCACAAGGCTGTGCATCTTGCAGCTCAACTGCCAGCTTTGTGTTTCCCACAGCGGGTTCTGTGTCCTTGAGTGAGGTCTGTGGGCACGTTCAGGATCACATTAAACCAACTGGGTGTGACAGGCTTTTGAGCTGATTTCTCCAGGTCCTGGTACATGGCTTGTGTACAGTGGTACCTCTGTACTGCACACGAACCACTTGCACCTGTCTGCACGCTTTGGTGCCTGCAAAGAACACAGATATTTGTTATTTTGCATGGTCAAGGCAGGGAGGCAAAGTCAACTGAGGGCTGTAGCTACTGCACTGCAGCTCTTGAGTAAAAGCTGTGAGTGACCCGTGAGAAGGGTAGCAGGGCTCCATCCTCCTCCTCCTCCCTCCACCCCAGGACTTTGAACACAAGTACCCCGAGTCCCACATGGCTCGTGCAGAACTTGGGGCTGAGAGCTGTGCTCTGACCTCAGCATCCTTCACAAGGTGGCCGATGCCAAGGATGGCTCTGGGGGGAGAAGGGGGTGACGAATGCTACCCCGAACCCAATGTCAGCACACACCTCATGGGCTTGACTGGTAAGACATCTGGACCCAATATGTCAGGCCTGGAGAGACTCAGCTGGTTTCTGAGGATCATTCTCTGCCTCAGCCCTTAAATTCACAAATTCACAAGAAGAGTTGGGTACCAAAGTCTCTCACTTCCTGAGGTTTTCAGTTCACCCTGAGCATACAAATACCTGCATTATGTAACACCTGCATAATACAAACAGTGATCGATTCAAAGGGAAAACAAAGTTTTCTACATGAAGAAGAAATTAAGGGCAACACACAGAGAAAGGCACCAGTCATCCTCTCAGTTAAACCTCAATGATTTGGAAGACAGTATGGCAGCTACATACAGATATCAGTAAAAATAACTATTTTCCATTCCTACCCTAAACCTGACCCATAAACCGCTACATATCTCACGTTCTGTCCATTCAGCTTTTTCTTCACACAACCATATTTCTTCCACTTCATCCTGCAGCACTGGTCCCACTAATCACTGACATATGCTCCAGCACGGAGTATTTCCTCTGGCATGCTCTAAAAAGAAGCACTGTCACCAGAGCAATATAAGTGCTGGCAAATATGGTCTGTCAGGTTTTGTTTTCAAGAACTATAAAAATAGACTTCATTGCATTAGGCTTGAAAACTCATACCCTCTAGAAATAATTTCTAAAACAAGTTTTCACATGACTTGTTATTGTTTTCAAGTATCCAGAGAGAAAATCTGTTCTTTTCTATTTAATTTCACATTTTCAGGTTAAGCCAATATTTGAGTTCTTCTACACAACTGACAATTCCCAGCTAATTTATCAGCAACGCCAGTGCTCTCTGCTCATGTATTCACGTCAATTCACAGGTTCTCAGATGCATTTCTACCAGGAGCAGCCTCTCATTACAAAAATATCAGCACTTGAAAAGCCACAAACCATCAGCTGTTTCACAGCTAAGGCCTTTCACCCAGGGTGACCAGTATTAGTTTACGCCGATAACAGCTTTGGCCAAGATGCACGGAAAAGGACGTTGGCACAGATTGAGGTTCAAGACACTTTCTTGTTAGTTTGTAATTGCTTTGCCAAGGACTCTTTTTCTGTAATCAACAGGCCCAAGTTCCTATTTGCAGAAAATATGACAGTACAGTGAAGGAAAACTTGTTATCTTTTATACACAGATTCTCTGCAGCAATCAAAATCAAGGACAACACAAGTAGGACCTTCACACGTTGCAGGTAAGACTTTTCCCATCTTCCACATCCCCATTAGCAGAGCACACAATTCACTTCTGAAGATCAGAAACAATCTGGGGCACAAAGGGTCAAGAATCACATTTCCAAAAATCAGCTGCAACAGCAGCAGTGATAACCTGGATAGTTCTCTGGTCTTCATACACATAATCAGATACAATTCTGCCAGTTTCTACATCAAAATCCCAAGTCTTCCAATACTTTGCAGATGTTTTTGCAGTTTACTTCCATGCCCCAAGCAAAATAATTTTGAGAAATCTCACTCCAAACACTTTAACCAATATAACTTCTTCACTGCTGCGAATAAGACCTGTGAGCAGATGCTGGTTTTCTGAAGGGAGATTTTTTCTTTTCAAGGCTGAATTAGTACCTTGAATCAGTTTCTAAAACAGCCACACACATAAAAAAATTAGGCAGCATGCAGCAGCAAGACATCCATAGGAGTTTTAAATATTTCTGACACAGTAAGCTATAGCCTGAGAATCAAAGGGAAGTTACAGCCCAGTGTGTATTTGGTGGATCAGCAAAACCAACATGCACAGGAGTGGAAAAAAAGAGTTATTCCTTCTTACTTGGCTATCACACACAAAACACTGGCAATAGGCCACCTGGGAGATAAATGAGAAGACAGAAGATAATCACAGGGTCCACTTCTTTTTGAGATCCTGAATAAGCCTGTTGCATAGTGGCTAACATGGACTGACAGGCTAAATTTAAGTGACCTTCTGTAATGTTACAGAAAATTACTTACTTGCCCAATGAAAGCCTTTTACAGCATCATTATGTCTGTATTTATCTAATTTTTGGGGTTCTGATTTTCTTCAGTGATGGAATATATTTTGCTTGTATTTATGTGAGCTGAAAGTACAGTCTCTAAAGAGAGCCACTTCCAAGGAAGCAGAGGTAAGATTAAAGTCAGTCTGAGCAGAAGTGAAGGAGCTGCTTAGTCTTTTAAAAATACTATAAAAACTCCCAGAAAACAAATAAAAAAATCTTATGGGATGCCAACCAGTCCCGGTTGTGGTTATTTTTATATCATACCCTAGATCAAAGTCACTAAGACTCTTATTTTTCAAAGGAACATCACACTCTAAGACATCTTTGAAAACTTTAGTCTAAGTGTTAAGAACACTCAAACTCTGTTTCACCTGTTTTATTTATTAAGAAACAGCTCATGCTTACTAGTCACTGGGAATATTTCTTCTTTGGACTTCTTTTGGAAGCTCGAGGAGGAAAAAAACCTACCTCTTAGCCATCATGGAGAAAAATAGTTTCCTTGCTAGTGTGATCAACTAGGTAAAAGTAACCCCCCAAATGAATCTGAACACAAGTAAAGGTAACTTACAGAAAAACAAGCCTACGTGATCTTCCACTGAGACAAAAACAAGACTGGCTACTATGAGTTTTAAAATATTAGATCTTCTGAATAATCATAAGAAGACAGAGAACAAAATGACTTCCCTTTGAAAAGTCACCTTAGCTTGCACACATAGCTGCAAGCAAAGGATTTCAGGCTTTAGAGATCAAGCAGAGCAGAACTTTTCATAGCAACTTAAGCTTGAGAAAAAAACCCCAGTTGTTCAGGAGGGCTGAAGCAAGGTAGCTCTGCATGGAGGAGCGACAGCTGACGGTGTTTTCCAGATAAGATCTGGTAAAGCCCCAAAACATCACAAGACCTTGACTAACAAAGACAAAATGCCAATCTAATCAGATTTTTTGAAAGCGAGAGTATTCAAACAAGAACATTTCATGCATCCAGAAAATTAAAATTCTTGCAGGAGACAGACTGATCTACTGTTATTCTGTGAATCCTTTATTTTCATGACCACATAGCTTTACAGCAGGAAGATAAGCTTCATTTACAGGCATCCAAGTTTAAGATGTGAGTTCTTTTTGTTCGAAATTTAACCCCTTTGCTGGTCATTACTTCAGTAAACAGCTGCATTTTCTGTGTATTTAAAATAATATTCTGACGTGCCTTTTGGAAGTTTCACTTCAGCAGTCACCTTGTGATCTGCAACCACGAAGAACAGGACGAGTTGTCTCTTTGAAAGCTACATCAGGGAAAGGTGTCAGGTCACTGCTAGATCAGCTACACATGGCATACATGTGAGAAATACACATTAGCGGTGAGGGGAGATGCTTTGATCAGAAATTAGTTACCTCTGGGCAGAAGCAATGCTCAGCCTAACAGGGAAGGATGTCAGCATTCACTGTTTTGAAAGACATATTTTAGAAGTTGCTTTCTGCTACTTGTGCTAATTGCGAAGGAAAAGAATATTAAAGTTGAAACATTAATAAGAAGTTGAGACTGGAAGACACAGTCACCTTGTTTAGTGACATTAAGGGTGAACTTCTCCACCAAGCTGTGCAGTATGACACAGTCAAGCCTTTGTAGACTCCATCCTCCTTCCCTTTGCTTTCTATTTCTGGCCAAGGAAAGAATCAAAATATCCACGAGTTCCACAAGTTTGCCTAAAACATGGTTTCCATTTTAAACCCTCAAGTTCTCTGAATGCACTCGTGAGGGACATGATTTGCAGCAGCTGGCATCCTGTGTTTCCAGAAAATGACAGGCGGACTAAATAAAACCTTTTTAATCTTGTGAGCTACAGAAAACGTGCCATTAATGGTCATCAGCCTTAGAAAGATAACTCAGCAAAGTGGGAAGGCATGAAGCAGTATCAGAGGAAACTCCGTGAGTGGGATAGGAGAGACTTTGCTTGTAATAAAATCAACAACTTTTCTACTGAAGCAAGTTTCTCCCCTGGATATTGGTCGCACCAGAGCACTGCTGATGCTCCACCATAACTGTGGTTAAAAAGCCTTAATTATAGATATATGCTCTAGGGAGCTCTCTTATAACCTAGAGCTAAGATTAGAGAAAATGGAGGAACTGCAAAAGGGCAGAGAAGAGAGGTAATTATTTAGAAAGACAAGCAAATATAAGGACCAAAAAATAGGAGATCTCCCTTCTCTGAAGCTGCAAGTTAAAGCTTTATCAAGTTTATAGAAGGAATAATAAGGAGACATGTCAAACAACCCATTTCTTGTATTTTAGGGGGTGCAGAGCTGCCAGCAGATCTCAGACACAGTAGAAGTTACTCTTCTACCCAGGCATTTGAAAAGGAGGGCTGCCTGGCAACTCTTTGTGCTCATATTGATTTACTGATCTGTAGCTTTCTCCAATCGTTTGCCAGACCCTGTAAATCTAACAAAAGAGGCAGAGTCTGACAAGTCAGCCATAATTTGATATCCACTACTACTTATATTCTTAACAAAGCTGTGTAGATAAACACTCCATTCCTTGTTGCTTATCTATCACCCATGCAGGATAACACAAATGCAGGAAATACCACCACGGGTGTTGGTTACACTGATAGAAAAGATACCATTGCCACTGAGGCCAGGCTTCATGTTGAATAAAGCAGGACCAGTAGCACTTTCTGGATCCCTGAGCTGGAGGAAGGCATGACCTGAAGGGAAAACCACAAGCAGACTCTTCAAGAGATAACAGAGAATATGGAAGTTTTTTCACCACCACCAAGACAAAAGGCAGTCTGAAAGCAGAACATGTATTTTTAAAATTAGAAAGTGGGGGCTATTATCCCTGGATTTGGAAATTAAGCATCACACTGTTACACTCTTGAAAGTGACTCAGGCACCGGAATTTGTTCAGGAGTCTGTGAAACATGATAAACAGATTCACACTATCCCTGAACTGCTAAAAATCCCCACCGACAGCTTTTGGTTCTGCAAACAATCTGGGGCCTGAAGGCAAGATAGAATGTCATTTATACAACTCTCTAGAAGCAGAGGAATCCCAGGCTAAGCTGTATCTAGAAGGAATATGCAAGTGGCCAAACTGCACTAGGACTGACCAAAACCCTTCTGCCCAGGTACAGGAGATCAGGTTAAGACAGAGTGCAAATGTCAGGCACAAAGGCTATTCCTGATTTGATTCCAGAATAGGAACAAAGAGCAAATCAAATTAACAGAAAGTAATTATTCCCAATCTAGCTCAGTCTGATTGAAGCAACATTTAAATAATATTTAAATGAATGACTATTAAAATAATCACTAATGTCTGCTTGCCATCACAGTGTCTCCCACCACAGCAGACAGTTTTTAATCCATTCAGCCTTTCCAGTTTTCTACACAAGGTGATCCAGAAGAAAATCTGCACATACTCTCAGGTCACTTGACCTGAGGGGACCTATTACTGCTAAAAAATTTCACATGCACGAAGTCACTGCAGCCACCTCCCTCCCTGCATGTACACAGAATCGTGCATTGTTCGTGCTGCTATTGATCAGAAGCACTGTTAATTCAGGTTGCTCCACAGAGTTAACAGGATGGAAGCATGATGGACATTGCAGAAGGAGAGTGTCCTCTGATGGCAGATATCACAGCAGCTTTGTTTACACGAGCATTCACCCCGTGCTGAAGTTCCAGGGAACTGAGCACACTGCACTCCGGCTGAGGTGCACTCCATAAAACCTACCACCGACAGCTCCACTAAAACCCACAGGATAACAAGCTCGCAGGTTGAAATGGCTGCTTTCATAGGGAATCAACACAAATTCCTGCAGCACAATTTTTCTTCTACTGATAATTCCTAGCACACAGCAGAATCCCTCCTACCAACCCCGAATTCACCCCACCAGCTCTGTACTTCCCAGAAGGAAGCTGAAGGCTGCCAGCCTGTGTCACCTGGCACGGTGAAAGGCTGCAAACAAGCAGGAGCAGCATGCAGATTTGTTTCAACACCTGGATACAATTTCCTCAGAGTTAGGCAGGGTCTGTTCCTACACAATGTAAGCAAGGTTACAGGTGGCTCCGCAAGGAAGCAAATACAGAGTGACAGGAAGGTAAACTGCAGCTCTTTATCTTTTTCTAGTGACGCCTGTAACTTTATTCATACAGGGAGTGGAAGGTGACACTATATAACAAAGTCTGGTTGATAACATTTTTCTGCCTAATTTCACCAACCCTCCTTACAGGTAATAAGTAACTTCCTGTTGGTTTTTCAGTACTCTTAAGTCAAATACATGGCAGTTACCTGCCAGTAAATTTATAACTGCGGTTGCTCTTAAATTAGTTGTCTCTCACAATTTGATTCATGTTCTTACAGGAAAAACACACAGCTCTGGAGATCACCACACGATTATGGTTTTCACTAGTGACCTAAAGTGTAGTCCAGATGCCGGGAGCCAAAAAGTTTTGCAGTAGAAATCTTCCTTCCATGAAGAAAGGCCACCATTGCAGCAATTAAGTGCATATGGAGCATGTTTGAACAGTGAAATAGAACCACTTTTCCAATAACAGAAGGACCTGCTCGATGACGAAGAACAGAAAGTATAATAAACCTTTTATTTTCACACAGCACAGCAGACCTACAATACAGCCCATTTGTTCATTCGGCTCTGTGTTGCCATTACAGTGAAGATCACCGCAATGAGACCTTCAGTGAAGGCCACTGAAAGCTCCAGTTTCTTCATAAACATATTTTCAAATTTTACTTTGCACTTTACAGCTGTGTGATGGTTTAGACACTCCACCTTCACTTCAGCTCACTTTGCCAATCAAGAGGGCAGGACACACTTACCTAGTTCAGGAAACCCAAGTGCACTGAAGTGATAACTTCAGAGTAGCCCACATTGGGAATCAGTCACTCTTAAATTAGAACAGGCTTGTTCAGCTGTAGCACTTGCACTTCAGTCTCTAGATGCCAATTGTTTTACACTACACTTACAAAAATAAACTTTTCGAAGTTTCCCTTTACATCAGCTGATGAGTGCCTGGCAAACACAGCTGCCAACACAGCAGTGTCCAAGAGGTCTGCGAGGAGCCAGGCCCCAGACAGGAGCAGCAGCAAGGTCTAGGACACGACCAGTCTACCTGCCAGAGGAATCTGCCTGTGAAATAGAAGCAAGCTGGTTGCCCTATTTCCCTCTGGCTGGCAGATAGCAGAAAAAGTCTTCCTCTAACTTCTCCCAAGCCCTTCTCCTCCCTCCCCAGCCCTGGCAGCACTGAGCCTGTTGTACAACAAATACCTTATTCCTTATTAGCTTTTGCCTGACAAACCTTGACAACCTCACAGCTGCCCCCAGGTCAGAACAGCAAAGCCCATCCCCTTCCTCAGCTGAGGAGGACATGAGCAGCAGCAGCCTGGAAGGCAGAGCAGCATCGCTCCCCACTCAGATGATCTCCAGGGCTGCATTTTCAGCAATGCTGGCTGGAAACTTTAGGCTCAGTGGCATTAAAGCCAAAGCTTATTGCCCCAAACTTTCCAACAGCAGCATCCTCCCAAGCCGCTTTTCAATCCCAAGATTGCAGTTGGTTTCTCATTGCCAAAGAAGCAGCAGGAGGCTGTACCCCACATCACTCCAGCCGGCCGGCAGCAGAGGGCACCACACAATCACCGATGTGATTTATACACTTCCATCATGCTCCCGAGTTAATTTATAGAGCACAAATTACTGCTACAACAAGCTACAGGGCAACTCCATAAAGCATTCATCATATCAGATAAAAATGCACTGCCATGAAAGGCAGCTAATTTGCTACAGTGCTTTTAGCCAGCAATTCAAAGAAAAACCTTCACGCTTACTATCTCTCCGAGCTCAAATGCCACACTCCCAGAACAGCAGGTTTCACACAGAGTGCGGATCTCCAGCCTGACCACAGAGGTGCAGAGCGGCAGCTCTGCAGAGCATTGGAAGCCACGTAAATACTTGCATTAGCCCAAGCATAAACCACCAGCCCACAGCCTAACTCATCCACGGTTTACACACTGCACAGCTACATCCACATCAATTAAACATTTCGGCTGAGGATGCTCAGCAGCCTCTGAGGCAGACAGCAGAGATCCAAGAGACAAAAGGAATAGCTGCATTCCTTTTGCTTCTTCCTACCCCCACGCCCACAGATCATATGTTTTTACTTATTGAATAGTTGTTAAAAAAGAAAAAGATGAATCTACAGAAAAGTCAATCTGCATTCCGTGAGCACACCGAGACACACGTAGTGGTGAGCAAACAGTACAGTCACGAAGTCAAGGCAGCTTCTAAGCTGTCAGCAGAAACACTTCAGTTCCACGATGCCACCACCTCCATTTAAAGCCAGACCTGTTACATACCCCAGGAAAAAAGGACTTCCCAGATCATCTCCTCTGCCGAGCCACTGTGCATAGTGACAGAGGCCACTTCTGAGCACACAGCAGTTCAGTGAGGACTAACTCAAAGCTTCAGCTTTTCTAAGGAGATCTGCAGCACGACCTTGAGGCCAAGACCTTGATGACTTCTCTCCATCTCTCCTCTGTGGAGCAAGAAGCACCCACAGAGCTGTAAAAGAACAAACCCAAAGGCAGAAGGAAAGAGCAGAGACCTCACCCTCCTTATTAAAGCAGTTCACTATTTTCAGCCACCATAATGTTTCCCCTGAACATGTAAATACAGAAGCAATTAGCTGCCTAGGCACTTCCGCAGAAACCGTTTAGAATAATCTTTCCTAGAATATATTTACATGGTTTCTGATTGCTTAATTTCCTGATACATTTGTTTCAGGCACTAGAAAGATTAAATAAAGCCAAATCACCTATAGTGATGTATTTTGCCATGTTACTGAAGATAACATGCAGCACAGATAGACAACAAAAACTCCTGGGTGGTTTCAAACTTCAGAATTTTAGAATCAGCACTCAAGGTTCCAGGAATTGTTTTATAGATTTAATTCAGCTGTTTCTTAAAACCTTTTCCCCCCTTCTGCTGCTACTCTGAGGGATAAAACTACTGACTGAAACAGCAGACACCATTTAAAGAGAAAGAATGAGCCTGGACAGAGATTTCATTGAAAAGCTCAATTCTGTAGTACATAGGAAATGTCCTCAATTCAAAGATTAGCCTGCACAAAAAGGCAAATTAAAGCCAGAAACAGAAGAAAATCTTTTCTGACTGCTCTGAATATATTTTTTCATTATATTCTCTCCTATCATCTGGAGTTTTTGTATTAAGAAGCCAGCTCTTTCAAATGGCTTCAGGAACAAGCAGACAAACAGCATATTCATTTACAAGCTGGAAGTTGATTATTAAGTACAAAACCCATGAATGCTTGTCGGGACCAAGGAAGGGAGGCTGGAACCACTGATTGTGAGGATGCCCAAGAAACTCTCTGCAGTCAGCTGGCAGATACCTCTATGACAACAGTAAAACAAACCCACACAACTAAACAGTCCAACAAAATCACATTTGAGTTGTTTTTATTCTGCTTCATCTGAAATTATTTTTGCCAAGACAGCTTGTTGTCCTCTAGGCTATGTTTTCCCTTGCTCAGTGTAACTGGAGCTATCATTGCAGGGCCAAATCATTCAAAAAACAAGCACAGGACACAAATATATCTTCACTCACAGACCCCCTGCAGCCCATAACTCCACGTTAATTAGACTGGAAGATGAAGCCTTCAGCCTAAAACACAGCAACTCTGATTTACACAAGTGCGGAGAGGTTTTATTGCGATTTTTCCTGCGAGCTGCACAGGCGTTTCCTGCCCAGCTCCACACACCATCAAAACAAAAGCAGATCTCAATTCACTGACAGCTGCCATACTTTACAGAGACATAAAGAAAAATGGAGCAGGCATTGTGTACAACACGGGCAGCTCAGGATATCTGAACACCGAGAACACTGCAAGGACACAGAAATCAGCAGAGAGGTGCTGCCTGGCTTACACCTACCCAAAAACCACAGTACAAGGACAATTTCAGAAGACCAAAACCATAGAACTCAACTTGTCACTTTGACGCCTCCTAAGAATAATTACCAACTTTCTCCTCGTTACCTCTGGAGGACACATGATTTTACAAAGGTCTTCATTTTGCCCTAACACCACGCCACATGAAGCTATGGAGCAGGGCTTGATTTTTACCAGTCATGCAAAATAGATTCCGTGCATCCCTCAGAAATACAAGCATAAGGCAGTAACATCAGGAACTCCAGGCATGTAACGATCACTGTGTGATCACGTCAAAAGGACTTCTGCGCAGATTTGAGGATCTGCTACAAATTTATGTTTTATGACAGGCAACAGCTGATCCCTTTCCCCAACAGCATGGGACACGAGCATGGTTATAACCAGACTTAGACTAAAAAGCTTGAATTCGAAAAAGCGTTTCTTGGGGGAAGAAGCAGCTCAGTCCCAGTTTGACTACAGCTCTTTGAGAGCCTTCTCTCCCTCAGAGCAGAAATTGTCACAGCAGGTTTCTCCACCTTTTACGGTGCAGTTACAGCAGGAAATCTCCAAGGAGGGAAAGATTTAGACAACTAAGAGTTTTAAGTGGTTTTGAACAAGCAGAGCCTTTTAGACTGGCAGCTGAACTGATAGTTACACAATGACATTTCAAGCTTTCAAGTCCCAATCATTCTTAATGGTACAAAGCTAAACCCAGAAGGGGACAAAGCAATTACACAGCCAAAAGTAAGTGCAGCTAGACTGTGCTTCCAAACGTCTAATTTGGGTGATCCAGCCTTCCTTGACTCACGCACTACACAGACAGGTTTGGCTGTTAAATTTACTACTACTCCAGTGGGACAAGGAAGGAATGCAGCCATGTGTTGCAACATCCTCAGGCCACGTATCCGGCGGGCATCCTCTGCCTCTCGGGAAGGGTTATCCGCTTCTCTTTTCCCAAAGGAGCATCACTGCACTGACATAATCCTCCAGCTCCACCTGGTACTCTCTGCTAGCCCTCGCCCTGAGCTCTGCGGGGACGCAGAGTAACAGGTGATGTTTGCTTCCCACACCCAGCCAAGGCAGGTAAAGAGGAATGGCACGGAGGCACACCCTTGGGAAACAGAACCGCCGTTCTCTTCTGTGCATGGATGGGACGAGCTCCCCTTCCTCACTCCTTGGCGCAAGAAGCAAAGACCTTGCTTTACTCCCTTACCACGCTC
>VZTF01000681.1:969480-994793 GCA_013397755.1 Cnemophilus loriae
CCCCCTCCAACGCAGGCACAGGATACATAAAACAGCTCCTTCCTAGGGACCACAGGATCCCACCCCGGCTTCCCTCCCTTGCCCCCTCCTCTTATGGGGGCGGCTGCCGCTTCTCGCCCCCCTCCCGTGCCGAGCTCCCCTCCGTGACGGGGAGGGGTCGCGCCCAGCCCCGCACACGCCCCGTGCGACAGCGGCTCCCACGGGAGCCCCCCGACCCTCACCCAGCGGCTCCCGCCGCCCTCCTCCCGCACCCCCGCGGNGCGCTCGGCGGCGGCGCCGGGCGGCAACTCCGGCACTTCCGCTCCGCTCGCGCGGGGGGCGTGGCCTCGCCGGCCCCGCCTACCGCCCGGGGAGGCCCGGCCCCCGCTCGCCGCTAATTACCCCCCGCTAATTACCCTCCTCTAATTACCCTCCGCTAATGACTCCCCGCTAATGACTCCCTAGGAACGGCGCTGCGAGGATGCAGCGGCACGGCGGGGGGTCTGGGCGGGCGCCGCGGGAGCGGGATTCGAACCGGCCGTCGGGGGCGGGGGGGGAGTCAAGGTGGTTAATTGGCTTAAAACCCCTTAAAAGGGAGGGACCCCTTCGATGGGACCGGGGTCTAGGGTTGGCAGAAGGAGAGCAGTTTGAAGGTGAAGGGCTGTGAGTCCTCCTCAAAGGGGTCCAGGTGGTCCCCAAGGGGCTGTGAGTGCTCCCCGAAGGGTCCAGGTGGTCCCTAAAGGGTCCAGGTGGTCCCCAAAGGGCTGTGAGTGCTCCCCGAAGGGTCCAGGTGGTCCCTAAAGGGTCCAGGTGGTCGCCCAAAGGGTGCGGGGGGTCACCGNGGGGCTGTGAGTGCTCCCCGAAGGGTCCAGGTGGTCCCTAAAGGGTCCAGGTGGTCCCCAAAGGGCTGTGAGTGCTCCCCGAAGGGTCCAGGTGGTCCCTAAAGGGCTGTGAGTGTGGCTCAAAGGGGTCTGGGTGCTCCCCCAAGGGTCCAGGTACTCCCCAAAGGGCTGTGAGTGCTCCCCAAAGGGTCCGGGTGGTCCCCAAAGGGCTGGAGCTCGCCCCAGGGACACACAGCACCCGGGGGACGAGGCGGTGGCCGCCACCGCTCCGTGGATGGAGATGCCATCGCTGGCCACACCAGCGGGCAGGATCCCTCCAAATCCATCCCCATGCGTGGTTCGCATTAAAAAACAACGCTGTTTAGTGGGATACCAATTAAGTGGTTTCAACTATAACGTAAGCTACATAATTTAGCGGCACAGGATAGTGTTTGAGAGGGGTTTTTTAGGAAAAAAAGAATGGCGGCACAGCTTTCCCAAAACTGGGGAGCGGATCCGTTTCCTCAACGAAGAGCACGCAGCCCCGGCGCTCAGGAAGATGCTCTGCCAGCACAACAGCCGTGAGGCTCGGCTGTGTCAACAGCAAAGCTGTGACAATCCGGCGCCCTGCTGGGCACTGGGAAAATAAATATTAGTTCTCTTCCAATGCAAACCCCCGCAGGGAAATACCTAATTTCCTAGAGCAACGACAAAAAGTCTACGGAAACCATTGTGCACCCCAGCATTTGCTGCTCTGGCCACCCTCGCCCCACAGCAGCAAGTGGATTTAAACTTAAATAAACTTCCATAACCCACTAGATGGCATCTTCCAGCAGATTTCAGTGCCTGCTGCGAGAGCCAAATTATCAAGGAAAGCATTTAATTTAGAGAGCAGGTTAGAGTTCCTAAGTCTAACTACGTGTTAAGGCAGCTTGTACTTTCATTTTAATTATCGATGAGAATTTGTCGCCAGCTGATTTCTTTACCAGAAGTGTTAACGCTTCCATTGTTTCTCCGTGGGTGGAGAAGATACCGACCCATGAAATCCCTTCTCTCCTGCCTTTAGAGCAGAGAGTATTCCCTTTATCATCACCGAATCACCTCCGGCAGTGCAGAGACTTAGGCTGCTCCTGAATAATGCATAGCCACTAAAATTGTACAACAATAAAGCTACGTATACATTACCTGGTACTGTGAGAATCCAGGCTGGAAAGCAACCATACCTCTGATTTAATGCTGCAGTGCCAGTGTACTGCCATATGGACCCTTATAATAACATCCACATCCCCTTGCCTCTGCAAGAGCTCTTTGAAAAGTGGCTGTGAAATAGCAGGCGGTTTCGTAGGGATGCACACAGGCTTACAGGCTGCCCTTGGCAGAACATCCTCATTTATATAAAGAAATGACAGCCGCAAAGTTTGAGAGTTAATTAAAACAAAGCCACTAGCTGGCTTGACATATGTTTAAATTTAGGATTGCGAGCCTGCTCGCTAAATTAAATGTTTGCTTCATAAATTGGCTTCAGCGGAGTTGCACAAGTTTTAACTGGGAACAGATTATGGCTGGTGCTGCAGGTAGATTAGTATTTGGTAGATGTGAGAGCATCCTGAATGATCAAACCCTCTGAAGAGCCCCGTAGGAATTGAAGTCTGGCTGCTCCTCAGTGATCACTCTGGAAATGGATGTTTCAGGTCTTTCCTTTCTGCTTTAAGAGGGAGTGAGTCCTGTTGGGCTTATCAATTAAAATAATTTATACTCCATGCAGCTGCCTCGGTCCCAGATAAATAGATATTTCCTCTAGTAAAGGTAGAGCATGTCTCCCTCTCCTCTTTCTCCTGAAGTGTTTTGGTGGAGACGGAGCTCTGATTTTGGCCTGTTGGATGCAATGCCTTGGGGATTGATCCGGTACATGCAAAATAAACATGGATTTACATTTCTGAGAAAGGAGAAAGCCTGTGGCTCTTGAGCCTCTAACTGGAAAGGGAAATGGTGTACCTTCCCCAGGCATCTTTTCAAAACAAATATAGGATAAATTAATAGCAGCTCAATCCCTGTCTGGAAGCTCTCTTTGCTAGCAAGCTGGGTTGCCTGGTTTGCTGCTCATGTGCTGAGCTGCTGCAGGGCAGAGTGCAGCAAAAGCGGGTAACAGCATCATGAAAATTAAAAGCCTTGATGAAGCATGAGGAGCAGGGTTGACCAGAGGGACTTGGTCAGCAGATGCTGGGAAAGGGCAGGAGAGCATTGGAAAATGCTAATGGGAGTGGATGTGACAGGAGTTCCTGGGATAAAGCCCACAGATGGCACGACAGCACGGAGACGAGATGGCGCAGACTTAGGGAATCAGTGTTCTCCTGCCTTCTGGTCTCCTCCGACTGCAGCTCCTCAGGGCAAGGACTGACTCATGTGAAGGGCTGCATTTCGACCTTGGAACTTCTGCAGGGGTGGCTGATGGAAAGCAGGGAGTCCTTTGGATCCCTGTAAGTGAGCTGAACGGTTATGGGATCCCCCCTCCCCTGCTAAATGGTCATAAGCGAGACAAGAGCTGGCTTTCCGTGCTCCCAGCTGCTGTGCCAGCCTCACAGCATGGGTTAGGGGGAGGAAACACTGCCAGAGGGATGGCATATCTGCGAGGGGGAAATCGGGAAAAATATCACCCAAGAGCCTGTTAGGTTTTTTCCTTGGGTTCCCAGATGCTGCACATTACCACTACAGGGCATGGAGTTAAGGAGCTCCCATCCAGGTCTCTGTGTCCACACTGTGTCCTGTGCCAGGCGGCTGCACCTGTAGGGAAAGTCAGCTCCTTTTTTGATATGTGTTTGTATGCTGGTGATGCTTTCTCCTTTCTGAAAATCTCATTTTTAGCCAGGAGGAGAAAAGGAAAAACAATCTCTAAAAAATGAATGAACCTCTGCTGTGGCTGTGTCACAACAGGACTTTTTGTTTTCGTGGCATTTCTTTATCCTTCAGTGTTTATTAGTTGAAGTTCAGCTCAAATTTCATGTGAACACAATTGATTTGTTGGGGTTTTTTGCCTCCTTTTTTCTTTCCTGATAGAAGACAATGCCGAGGAACCTGCTCACCTGTGGGCAGGAGCACAGCCCTCCTCTGCTCAGTGTGGGGGTGCCTGTCAGCACAGCCCCCCACAGCGATCCTGCTGCACTCCCCCAAACCTGGAGCTGCTTCCAGCCAGCACTCAAGATGCCGCAAAACAATGTAAATGCCTGAATAGCTCACAGAAGTGAGATGATTACAGGCTTTTAAAAAGAAATTGCAAACCTTGTCACTGCGGGAGAGCATCCAACCCTCTCCCCATCCCTCCCAAGAAATGAAGAGACAGCACCAACATCCATGCATCCTTGTGCCCTGGTTGGGAGTCGTCTGTGGCATGATTGACCTGGGGTTTTATCTGCATAGAACAGACTTTTAGCAGAAAAATAAATAAAATAAAAATGGTGATCCACCTGAGCAAGGAAAATCCCCACGGTCAACAGGGAAATCTGCCTGAATTTACTTTGGACAAACAGAGCCCAGCAGTGCAGGGCAGGAGAGGGTGGCTGAAGCTGGATGCTGGTGGAGGATGCTCAGGGTCCTGCTTGGAAAGTGGTGCGGTCACCAGTGGTCACTCCTCCAGCCTGGTGCAAAATGAAAGAAGTGGCTGGGCCCGTTTGCAGCCTGGAGAGGTGCAAAAGCAATGAAGCTGTGGAAAGAGTTTTCCACAGTGTAACATTTTTGACTCCTCCGGCCTTAGATCAGGTAATTTCACTGATTGCCTGTGGCAGGGGAAATTGCTGATGTCTAGGTTGAAGCACAGTCCTGGAAGATGAGGCAGTGATGGCTTGCTGGGAGGATAAATACTGGAGCAGAGTATGAAGCAAGGAGGGGGCCTCACGCATTGCACATTGCAAACAGATGCACCTACATATCCACAGGTTTCCTTTGCACAGGAATATGTTTTTCCTCAGGAGTAATACGAATTCATGCCCCTCCTGGCCAGGCTGCCCAACTGTAAGGAACATTAGTGGCTGAGAGCAAAGGTTCTTGCTGCACTGTGCAGGGTCTGAATGGTCCCAGCTCTCTCCTCTGGACTTTGGTGGTCATCGAGGACACCACTTCTCCAGGCAAATCTTTTCATAAAGCCACGTCAGGCTGCTTTAGTTCTAGAACTGCTTTTCCAAAGCGGCCCTGACAGTTTGTGCATAATTATCAGTGGGGCTCAGTTTAGGGATGAGGAGACAGAGGGTCTATTCCTGGCTGTCTACTCAAGTAACCTTATTTTAAAGAAAAAACGAAAACCACAAATGTTGTTGCAGTCTCTCTGGCTGGAATAGGCAATGAGCCTTGTCTGCTCCCTCTGCTCTGAATTCAGAGCTGCTGCAATGAATCGGACTCATTCCAAGTCCGGTGGAGCCAGGCAGACAGACTGCAGTCAAGATGTCCCCAAAACTCCCTGGCTCCCTGGCTTCTCTGAGCACGCCGTGAATTTTGAGGCCAACACTCTCTGTGCTTCTCAAGGGATTTGGAAGCTCACGCTCTAATAATTAAGGCAGCTTTGAGCATCGTAGCCTTCAGCCTCACTTTTCTGTTCCCCGTAGCAGCCATTAGTGCTTGGAACAGGTACCAGCTCTTAAAATGGGCTCGCCAAGGGCTTGCATGGTTTTGACAAGGAGGAATTTAAACACTCTCCAACGCATGTGCGAGAGCAACAAAGAGCTGATTTCAATGGAGGTTTGCAGCTTTCCTGTGAACAGGATTCATTTCTGCGTCACTGAGCTGAACCTGGAGGATAGGTCTGCTCTTCTTCCAGCTTGCTGGATGCATTCTGGGATGAGAGGAACATCACTTGGGTCCGAAGTCTCCTTTAGGGTGGATCTGCAGTGGATCAGAACACTTATATGCTCAAGCCCTCTTTTAACAGATTATTTGCTAAGTGTGATAAACTCTGTTTACACCATTAAAGAATAACCATGTGGAAAGGGGAAATCAGGATAAAGATGCTTAACCCACCACTAAAAAAAATATAGAAAGGGAGAAATAAAGCTGGTTATAAGAAAATTTAGGTGAAGTGGTTAAAGTTAAGTGATACAGATAATATCATCTGAATTACCAAAGGGAGAGGATCAAGGGCTATAAAACCTAAATAGAGGAGAATCAAATTCAGAACAGATGTCAAGAAGCACCTTCCCAAGTGGAGAATCAAAAAAGCAGGGAATGACCTGCCAGGCAAGGCTGGAGTGGACACACTGGGGGCTTTCCAAGATGGGATGTGACCCTGGAGCACAAGCCAGGGGCTGCTTTAGTGGTGGACTTGGCAGTGCTGAGTTAACAGTTGGACTCCATCATCTTAAAGGTCTTCTCCAACCTAAATGATTCTATGATTCTAAGCACAGAACAAAATGTGCCAAGTGGCCTCTGTGGGATCTTGCCCTGCCTTCTGCATCCGGCACAAAATCAACTTCAGGATTTTTCGTACTGAGGAAAAAATGATTGCCATCAGCGAGGGGAGCCTGGGCAGCTCTTCCCATGGGAGCCTCCTGCTTCTTCAGCCCTCTGGATTGAAAGCACGACACATTCAGCCTTGGAGGTGGCCTGAGCCACCCAGCAGGTGCTTTTTCCCACTCCAGGGAAAAGGTGGCATTGCTGCCACCCATGCCATGAGCCAGTGCAGTAGGTGTGCAGTGAGGGCTTCACCTTCCCCCCTCTTCCCCATAGATTCTGCCAGAGCTTGTCTTGGAGACACTGATTTCTGCCACTGCTGGAGGAGCATTTGGCAGCTGGAGTGGCTGTTAGCAGGTGTCTCAAGTGCTCGGCTGGAGGGCACGGCACTGAGCCTGCCCTTGCTGGGCCACTTTTCCAGCAGTGGGAAAGCTCTCCTCTCTTAAAATAGACCCTCTCCAAGGGCTCTTGTGTTCAAGAGCTAGAAGGAAACCAGGACCTCTGTCCTTTATAGTCTGTCTCTAAAAAGAAAGGCAGAAAAAGCTGTGTTCAGGAAGCAGAGAAGGAAGACAGACGTGGTGTGGGATGGGATGAAAGGATGAGACTGGGAGGGCAGGTGTTCCCTGCTGGTACTGATCCGTGGCGAGGAACAGGGAGAGCCAGGAGCTCTGTGGCACCAGGATCTGGCTGCTCAGGCCTGTGGGATGAGTTCTACTAGGTCAGGTCAGACCTTCAGCTGTGCCTCAAAGTCATTGCCCTCCGCATCTCCAAGGAGTCTCACTCCTTCAGGCTGCCCTGTGGCTGCAGGTAGCCATCAGCCAGGGATGGAGCTGCTCAGCTGCTCAGCGTATTTTACCAGTTTTTTATCTTTTAGAGATGAATTCGTATCTCAACATCAGAGGTTTGGATACCTCATGTTTTCTTATTCACATCCCCAGGGTTGCTCTTGTTCTTTCTATTTCTTCAGAGCCTGGCCTCTGAGACACACAAAGACACTGTGGGAGGAATTGTACAGCTCCCATCAGCTGAATCTTGTAATTCAACCAAAATTCCATTATATTTTAACTCTGATATACAGAAGTACACAGAGACTATCTGGAGGTCAATGAAGAGGCAGTTGTCTCCCTGGAAGGCCCTGTCCCAACAGGCATCTCGAACAGGCAGCCTCTCCTTTGGAGGAATTTTCCCTATCTTTGACAGAGAAGATGCTACAGTGACTTGCTTGGAGCAGACGTTTGCGCTTGGAGAGGTGAAGTTCAGTGCTGCCTTTGTCCTGAAGATCCCAAACGTCCTTTCTTCTCCTCCCCCTGTAGTCTGCTGTTCATCCCTCCCATCCTCCTCCTTCCTCTCCTTCTGCCCTGTGAGGCAGCCAGTAATGAGTCTCCTGGGGCAGCAAACAACAGCCTTAAGTGTCTGCGTGCGTGAGAGGCAGTGATTAACCTGGGACCATCAGGAAAACTCACTGTGACAGGCTCCCAGTGCTCCCTGGGCTCCTTCTGCAGGGAGGGCGACACGGGAGAACCAGCGTTGGGCTGAGGTGGGAGTAGGAACAGAGGAAGGATGGTGCTGCCTTTGGAGGAAGCCTGGGAAGCAAAATCCTGCACACCCCACATCTGTGTTGCTTAGAAGGTGAGTCTGCAGGGCTGACATGAGGCACCAGGGACATCCCAGGCTGTGCCTGTCACATCCCATCGCTGTTACTGTTGCTGAGGATTGTTAATTCAGCAGCCCTATGTTAAAGACTTGAGCCCACTGAGCAAAGCCCTGTGCACAGCCTTCTGCCTTATTCCCAGGGGATACAGCAGGATGAAAGATAACTGACAGCTGCTTTGAGCGTGCTAATAACCATCACCTTGCAGTACACAGCACTGTAAGACAAAGCACCTCCCAGGGGTTTCCCCCAGACTTGCCCTCCTGGGAAACACATCAAAAAGTTTCAGAGGAGACAGGAAAATTCATCCACCCAGGAAGACCTCAGGCTGAACCCTGTCCATATCACAGCAGGGAAACAGCAGGCAGAAAAGTGCCTTGGCCTGAGCTGTGTGACCACTGCCATGGTCAGGGCCAGGGTCAGAGGGGTGGTATTGGGCATCCCCCTATTACCAGGGCAGAGACAAAGGGAAGGGGTTCATGTTCTTCTGTGCCCCAGAACACTCCTATGCAGTTCTGGTGTTTGCTTGCTTAATTTGTTGGAAACTGAGCAAGAAAGTCAGTTCTGGGACTCTTGGATTTCAGCCTGAAGCTGACGCATAAGTTTGCCCAGGAAAGCAAGCAAGGGAGGAACCGGGTGAACCAGAGTTGAGAGAGCAACATCTTGCTTTGCTGCTGGGCTGTCTGAGAAGGGAGAAGGGAAGGAAAACACAGTAAAAGTGTCTCCAGCACTGGAGAAGAGATGCTCTCGTCTGGAAAATCACATTTCTCTGCTCCTTGCACAGGGATTGCAAAAGTGTGGACTCTCCTATGGGAATAGTTCCACACGGACTGTTTCTCCAGCCACCATCATGCCTAGCTCCTTCTTTCCTCCCTGAAATAAATGCAGACAGACCAAGGAAGAGCACTGTGACTGCAAATCTTCTGGAGAGCTGTGTCAGAGCCATAGACAGTCTCATAACTGTGTAATGGGGTATGCAATAAGCCTAATGAATCTCCATCACCAACCCACGGGCGTGTCCTGGCTGTGTGCGCTGCCCTCTGGCACCCTGAAGGCAGCCGACAAATAATCAAATTAGGACAATCCCAGATTGGCTGGCGATGGCCCTGCCAGCTCCTGGCACAGTGGCTGTCAGGGCAAGCAAGCCTTCCTCACACCATCCTGCTTCCCACGGGACCCCGTCCCTCCCTGGGCTTGGACAGGACCAGTGTCTGCCGTGGGCTTCAGGGACCGCATGGGAAAGGCTGTGCACTTGCACATTCCTGGAAATGCTGAGTGGCAGAGTAGCTAACAGTGGTGATGGACAGCAGTGGGGAATTGTGCTGGAAGCGAGCTGGGGAGGCGGGAGATGCAAGGCAGGGAGAGGCCACCCTGGGGGACTGCGCATGGGTTGTGCATCTCTGCCAGCACATCAGTTCTTGAAAGAAAAGTACAGTGACCACAGAGCTGGTTGGAAATGCTTCAACAGAACAGGTTTTTTTTTTTTCCCCTCAGAGACTGCCAATTTGTTGAATCCCAGTTGTTTTGCACAAACAGACTTCAAGGACTCTGTGACAAACCTGAAGCAGGTCATGGGCCCCAGCTCTCCGGCTGACAGACCTGAGACCTCACATGAGGGCTCAATCCTGGTGCTGTTCCTATGGGAAGGAGGGGACAGCACAGAAAACGTGACACACTGAAGATGCAAACCCCACCACTGTTGCTGAGAGCTGAGCACAGGGGCAGGGGGGCATTCCTGGTGTCTGTCACCCTGCTGACCTGCTCAAGATGTGCTGACACCCTGGTGCACCCCCAGACCCACAACCACCTCTGCCTTCCAAGCTGTTTTGCTGGAAGCACTCAGTAACTTCACTGTTGCCATTCCCTGGTGACTTTCTGGAATTGTCTGTGTGCTCTGCTGGGATGCAGACTGGGCAGAGTGCAGGGGATGTTGGCTGTCTGCTTACAACTGCCTGTGCCTGACATCTAGCTGGGGACCACAGGGACTCTCAGCACAGAAAGCTGCTCCTGTCTGGCATTTTCCCTGGCTAGCACGTATTTTGGGTTGGGCTAACATGATGAAGATGGATTTTGAGCTTGCTAAAAACAAGCGCCTTCCCATCCCTCCTGCCTGCTGGAGAAATCACCCACCCTGAGACGAGGTTCCATGCTGGGGAGAACAGGACACTCCAGTCTGCAGACAGACAGCATGGAGAGCAGCTCTTCTGCTGATGTAGAGCCTCTGGGAACATTTCTAGAAGCATTTCTGCCATTCCAGGCACAGGGATGCAAATGATTGCTTGAGGGTTTCTCAGCTCTGGGCTGACATGTGACAGAGCCAGGGAAAGCAGTGAACTTCTTGCCCAACTGAGACAGCCTGGCTGTGGGCTGGGAGGACTGGAGTCGTTTCCCCAAGTCAAATTCCCTGCAGCAGTTTGGCTTTGCTAGAAGTGGCATTTCCCACCTTATCATAGGACTGATACCTTCCTTCCTAAATTTGTGCCTCTCAGAGCCTGGCTTTAGGTAAGCGCAGACACGCGTGGCTGCTGAGCTTTGTTTGCTGCCCTTGAGCTGGGCCCATTTCCTCAGAGGGAAGAGCAGCCAGAGGAGAAGGGAACACAGGGGAGAATCTGAGGGGGAACCCAAAGGGCTCTGCTGGGCTTGGAGAGTGCGGGTGGTACCAGAGCTGAGTGGGATGTGAGACTGGAGACCCTCTGAGTTTTTACAATCTAAAGAGAGCTCAGGCTACCTCTGCTAAAGAATAGATTAATACATTTCCAATACCCAAATGACAGCTCCACTGGGAAGCTGTGGGACTGGCAGAGCTTTCTCAGGAGCGAGCAAGGGGGCCTGGACTTGGCCAGGCATAAAAAGCCCCAACCATTCAAAGCAAATAGTTCTGAGAGAAACTGAGATGTAAGAGGCAGGTGCCATTGTCTGAGGTTTGGGAAAATGTTCAAAAGAGCAGATTCCTCTTTTAGGCTCCAGACAGCCCTTCCACTCAGCACTTAGGTACAGTCTCATTGGTGTGGGGTCAATCAAAGGAAATCTGTGTGCTGGTGAATCAGTGGTGTGGCCCTCGAGCCACTTACAGTCAGGCTTCAGGGACATCTGGTGCCTTATATTTAACACATGCATCCTAAATGGGCTTTTTTTTCCCCCACAGACCTGAGATGTGTTCTAAGAGCTTTCTCCTGTCCTGTGGGGCTCTCAAGGCACTTTATGGAAGGGAAATGCTAGTGTTTCCTCCTCAGTGTGGTGCCAGCAGACTCGCTAGTCCCTGTGGAACTGTTCAGTGGCAGACAGGCTGAGGAGGAGCCTCAGCACCCATTCCCTGGGCTCCTGCACCCAGAGCCCGAGGGGAATGGCCCCAGCTGCACCCTCTGGCAGGTACTGTGCTCTGGCTCAGGGCTGCCAGGCTGCCACTGCCTCCCTGTGAGCTCTGGGGACTCCCAAAGTCCCTGAAATACAGGGCAGTGACTTAAGGGGGGGTGGCTGTGAGGAGGTAGAAAATGCTGGACGAGGGGAAAGAAATTAAAACAATAAAAAATGAGCTGGCAGCATTCCTTTGAGCTTCCACAGACACAAACCCTCTACTCTACAGGCACCTGGGTATATCTCATCAGCTTGGACTGGATCGTTCCTCCGCATATTTTAGTTGTGTGGATGAAGAGAAAAGAAATGTTGTGGCAGAGAAGAAGAAAGATGGAGAAGACTACAAAAAGATGTGAGCTGCCAGTGTGTTTTGAGTTGCTTTATTCTGAATCAATATTGAACTGAAGAGGAATTATAAATCTAACAGATTACAGCTGAAGCAATGCCAGGGCATCTGTTTCCAAATATTCTTTTTTTCTTTTTTTTTTTTTTTACTGGCTGGAGCAGCTGTTTTTACAAGAATCCACAGTAAAAGAGTTATTAAAACAAAGGGGGAAAAGAAATAACAATAAACGAAAGATATATAGCAGACAAGGAGTAGCAGAGATGAGGGGCTGGGAAATAAATGGAAGAGGAAGAATTTGACAACCAACAGTTTGTAACCAGCGTCAGGTGCTACAAAATCTGGAAGATGTTTGTTTTACGAGACAGTGATCCCCAGCTCCAGGACTGTGCTCGGTGATTTATGGCTCCTGGCAGCTGTTGCAGAGGTTGAACTAAGAGCAACAGAGACAGAAAAGCGTAAACCACCCTTGGCTCTTGCCTGTTGTTTCCTAATGGAAGGGGATTTATTAGTAGGAAGCCCGTGGGGGTGGCTGGGGGCACCTGTGGGCAGGTTCCCAGCCCCATTTCTCCCCGTGCCTAGGATCAAACTGACTTTTGATGGAATTCAGGTTGTAATTAAGGCAAGGGGCACAGAACTGGGGGCATTCACGTGGCTTAAAGCCTTGCTGGGCTTCAGCCAAGATGATGCAGTCAGCAAAAGCACGCTGGTAGCCTGGCTGAGGATGGAATAACGTGTCAGAATGAAGCCCTGGGAGGTCATGAAGCCGCTTGTCACAGTCCTGGCTGGCCACCACAGCTCGCTGGGGAGGTGTGAACCCGCTCAGCCTGGGGTGCTTTGTCTGTGCATTGGCCTTCAGTGAGTTACACTGTCTTTGCTTTCCCAAACCTCTATGTAATGTAGCAGATTTCTCCAGAAAATATTCTAAACCAGGCAAAATTAACCAAAATCTGGTGTGCCTCCCACAGTATGACCTTGCCTTGCACACTACCTTTTCACAGTCTCCAGCTCTCCAAAGGGTGGCTCACAACCCCTGAAAAGCCTTTTCCGGTGGCATTTTGCAGGATTTACTGTGGTGCACCCCTCTAGTTACATGGTCCCCGATTTTTGGGAGCTCTGCCATATTTAGGTGCACAGCATGCCCTTGATACGTGCTTGAAGTCTTGAAATCAAGCAAACACCCCTTTTCCAAGCATAGCTTATCTCCACAAGCAAAGGTTCATATTCACCTCATTCCTTTATCAGCACTGATCACTGTGGCTGGCAAAAGTAAAAAGAGGATTTTGAGTTGTAGCTGAAGTTGCTCAGAAGCCAGAAAAGAAAATCATCTGTCAATAACCCATGTGCTTAACTTTCTGTACCAAGACTGACCCCTGTTCTTGCAAACAGCACTCACCTGAGAGGCTCAGGGGGGATGTGTGAGGCAGCCCCTGCTGCAGCTGACACAAAACCAGTCAGGTTGTCGAGGATTTGGCCTTGTGCTTGCTTCAGGTTTATTGATTCATTTTGCAACGATGCACCACAAATAGGTTTATTCTTACAGTTATAATTGAGCCGATGAGAGCTTGGGAAGTGGGGGCTGAAAGCAAGCAGAGCAGAAATCAAGCCTGAAAGAAGACACTGGTGGAATGAACACATCTCCCAGATGGTGGGAAAGAGGAGTTAATGTTTCTCTCTCTGGATACTGCACTGGAATGACCCTGCATGCCCGGATCCAGCACTGTTCTCCTTTGGGGCCAGCTCCACTTGCCCATGGGGGACACTTGTGCCCACAGCCCATTTTATGCCAGCACCAAGAACCCACACCCAGTGCTCCGCTGTGTTCTTGGAGGGTTCCATAAACTCCGTCCCTCCCTCCCTCCTTCCCTCCCTCTCTCCTTTTGGCAGTGCCCTGTCTGCAAACCTAATTTTTAATGCTTTTCTAACCTCAGCCCTCTCCATTAAATGAGGAGAAGCAGAATTCTCTTCTTTCCCTTTTTCTTCTAGCTTGTGTTTTTAATTGCTGAATCTTTCATCTCTTCTAAAGCATCCGAGTAGCACAGAGAGCAGTGGCCCTCCAGCCACTGCTGCAGCTCCAGGATGTGACCTGAAGAGAAATTATTCAAATAAATTTGCAGTTACCTCACAAACAGCTGCTGAGCTGGAAGGCAGGAATCTTCCCCTAGTCTACAATTGGATGCAGATTATTCACATGGTGCTGCTGAGGAGTTAATATACTTGGCTGGGACAGGATAGAAATGATGCCTGCCTAATATGACAGAAAATAAATAGAATCTGCTTTCGAAGGATGCATTGACCGAGCTGTCGTGCCTGATGCTGGGAGAGACAAGTGTCTACAAGCTTCAGCTTAATGTGGCATGGAAATGTATTGGGTTGTATTTATGGCCATATACAATACTTAACCGGCTATTGTGCTGATTAAATATTTAATTGACTGTCTGTGAGGAGAAATGCACCATTAGTCTATAGGGAATTACACTGTTCCTTGTGCCTGCTCTTAAATGAAATGTGTAATTCGTTGTCACTTAAGCATAATGTTAACTGCCCGTTAAGGACATATTTTCAAGGGAAATAAATACAAAACTTGCCTGCTGGCATTGCCCCAGGTGAACCCTCATGTGCCTCAGTGTGGGCACAGCCCTCAGGGGCATCCCAGGTCTCAGAGGACAGTGGGGAGGGACAGCCAGGGAAGGGACTTTGGGGTTCCTGCACTGCCAAGTGGTATTTGGAGGTGCTGGTTGAGGCTGATTTCAACCCATTTTTCCACTGGACTTTTGCACTTTGGCTGTCCAGGTGCTGTAAGGGGAGAGAGAAAGCCCAGCAGGATGCTCCTAAAATACCTCTCCTTGCTGCAGGGAACTCTGTCAGAGACCACCAGGAGAGTTTCTTTGCCTGGTTTTGTTTGGGAATCCTAGTTCAATGGGGGAAATAGAAGGAGGAAGGAGGCAGGGAGGAAGGCTTGTGAAAGCAATTGTTTCTTCCCTTCCTCAGGGCTTCCCTGGGGTACAGCAAAAGCAAAGTTACACAGAGCAGAGCTCTCTTGCCTTGCAGACTGCACTGTGCTGAGCACCTGCAAGAGAAAAACTGGGAATGTGCTGAGTTTTATTCCTTATCATTATCATTTAATGTAAACCCTGCAGCTTGTGATGCAAAAACTGGTGGTATTTTGTTGGAAACCCACTTGGTGCTCTTGGTGCTCAGCATCGCGCTGAGAGCTTCCAGCAGCACGGACCCCGATGGCTGCACAGCCTCTGCTGGGCAGAGTTCCCCCACCACGGCTGCCACGGCTCTGTGATTCATCCCAGCAATCAAACTGCCATCTCTGCTGAATAACCGATCCTTCAGCAGTGTAACTCTTTTTCCATTGACAGTTTGGCAGGCTTCGACAACTGGCTCCTTCTCTTCAGCAGATTTTCATGTCCCTGCCCGCGTGCCGGCTGCAGAAGCAGCTCCGGGGCAGCATCCTGACTTGCAGCGAGATGCCTGCTGTGTCTGATGCTTAAAAGCACTGGCCAGCTATTGGCATTCAGTAGCTAAACCTCATATTCTGAATACTGCAGCTTTATCTGTGTCCTTAGAGCCAACATTGATTGGGCTGAACTGTTCGATAAGCGCAGCTCTGTGCCGCTCTCCCACGCTCCCTGAGCTAAGGGGGGGTTTAACTTCATGATGAACGGTCCTGAGCTCCAAAGCTTCTCTTAACACAATTGACCTGAAGACACAACTATCCTAGGGTACCTAACAAGGAAAGCTCTGCCAGGACCGGTGCAGTGAAAGCACAGTGTTAATTTTAGCCGGGATCCATATCCTCGTTAGGTGCAGGCAAAGTGTGACGTTCCCCTGGCTGGCATGGGCAGCTCGGCTTGCCTGGCACCAAGGCTTCATGGCCCTGATATGCTGCAATGTCCCCAGGCAGGACCATCTCCTACAAGAACCCGTGTGCAGCTCTACCACTGTGGCTGCTCGTCTGTCTCCCCTCAGCCTGTGCTGGAGCTGGGAACTCTTCAGGGCACCCAGCCTTGGAAGGAGATGGCTCGGAACTGGGGAATCCCCTGGGGATGACAAGTTGGTGGTGGCACCAGTCATGCAGGGCCGAGAGCAGAGCTGCATGCAGCAACATCCATCCTCCCAGTGCTGTCTGGGAAAGCTGCTTGGCCACGAGGGAAGTGGAATATATGAGTGTCAGGAGCCAGGGCTGCCTCTTTCCTCTCCTCTGCTCTGCCCTGATGGTGGGGGACACACATGTGGCTGGGACAAGCTCTGCCTGTGCTGCCCCAGGGACATTGTGGTGATGGTCTGTAGGGAGCTTCATTCAACACTGATCCATAAAATCCAGAAAATCCAGCCTGGGTTTGCTGCAAACAGCTCCAGGACAAAGGATGCTGCTGGGAATGAAGGATGCACCTCGTGGTGTTTTTGAATGTCTGAGTCCCTGATAGCAATGCTGGGAAGTGAAGAGCAGAGGGAGGGTCCTGTCCTCCGACTCCAGCGGTGTCACCTCTGCTGCCAACATCCCCACACCCATCCCTCGGATCACTCTGTGCTGTGAGGTGTGACGAGTCAGAGCTGCCACCGTCCCCATGGGGACCAGTGCTGCCACGTCTGGGAGCACCAGGGAGATGTCACCATGGCTCCCTGGAGGTATCTCAGCTCTGAAATACCCCAAGTGCCAGGCCCCGCCTCCCAGCTCCGGGACGTTCGGGGAGGCGAATGCAGATTGTCTTAGGTTGCTTGGCTTTTCTTTATTTTTCTCCTGTTTTCCTTTTTTTCCCATGGCTTTCACACCTCCCCTCACTCTCTATTTTTAATCAACTGACTCAACCCTGGTTTCAGTGCTTGAGGAGTGGAAAGGTGATCCCACTCCATCAGCAGGGCACAGCCCACACATCTCCCCTCTGTGCCGCTCCCCAGCCCACACGGTTCTGCACTCTCACGTGTGTATCCCTGCCAAGATACCACTGTAATACATGTTTGCCTCCATGGAGGTGGGGTTAAGGGGCTGAGGATCTGAAAGCCCTGGTTTGGAGCTGCATCAGCCCTTGGGAGATGCAGAAGAGCATCCTACCAACTCTGCAGACCACAGCCTTAAGCTGGGACACCAGTGGGACATCAGCGGCCCTGAGTGGGGGACAAGAGCTGATGAAAGTGAGAGGCTGGTGGAGAGTTTGAGGGAAGCTGATACGGAGTCAAAAACCCCTTCTCAGTCCAAGGATACTTCTGGGTGAGCAGCTCCTGGGAACTGCATGCCTGTGTCAGCCTTTCCCAGTGCCAGAAGCACATCAAGCTGTCCTGTCCTTGCTCCAAGCCTGGTGGTTTGAGCCGTGCAGGATGTGTGTACGTCCAGTTCTGGGCTTTACTTGGCCACCAGCAGTGATTTTGGTAGGACCCCATCGTCCCTGTCATGGGCTGAGACCATCCCCTGCAGCCTTGGGAGAGGGGGCAAGAAGAGGCATGGGGTTTTAGCTTTTCTTTAGAACATTAATCACACTTTAATTATATTGAAACCTGGAGACATGGCAAAGGATTAAGTGGATTATCTTCAAAGTAATTTGTTATCAAATATTTATTCTTCTGGGAAGGGAGATGCAGCCTGAGAAATTCTGCCTTATCCGTGCTGCCAGCCGAGGACGTGTCATGTCCTTCAAGCTTCCCCCTGCCCTTACCCTACCTTGACCCCTTGGTGCAGGCTTGAAATGCAGAGCACGATCCCTTGTCCCCTGGGGTCCCTTGTCCCCCGAGGCTGGTGGCTTTGAAGCCAGCGCTGTGTCAGGGATTTGCCACTGCAGGAGCGGGGATACCAGTGCCTTACTGGTGGTCTCTGCTCCGCGAGGTGACACAGCAGCCAGCACCGCTCACCAGCTCTGGCAGTGGGATGGATGCTCCCGGCCCCGCTCCCTGCCAGCTCCTGACTGCTGCCTGCATCCAGAGGTGGGGAAGGGGCCGGGGGCTGCAGCAGGCGGCAGCTCCATCGCTGCCGGAGGAGCCAGCGAGATGCGTGGTAAATCGGATCCAGCCTGAGCTCTTTATCCGTTCGGCAGACTGTGGGTTTAGTGCTTGGATGCTTCATTAACTAATAATAATGAGTCATTGTATTTGCCTCCTGGGCATTGTAAATGATCCAGTGTCAGGAGACGCCGCGAGGACATGGAATCGCAATGAGGCTGAAACGGGCTGAGCCTCGGAGCACAGATAAAACTGATGCAGACGGACCTCTGCGCTCCCCACCCGGGGACACAGTGCCCGAGGAGGGGACAGCTGCACAGGGATGTGGCCTCGCTGCAGCTCATGGCACCAGAGTGCACCGGGGTGCACCAGGGTGCTGGGATGTCCACGACGTTTCCCTCTTCCCTCTGCTCACCTGCCTGGAACAGAAGCTGTTCTCTTCATTTCTTTCCCATTGATAAAGAGACTTTTCAAGCCCTCCCTGCAAGTAGCTCTTGCAGTCCCCCTCTGGTGCTGCACCTCAAGGCGACGTGACAGGTGCTTGGGGACCAGCCTTTGCAGAACATCTTTGCGTTTCTTGTAAGGATAATTCCTCCTCAGGAGTGAAAGCAGAGTGATGTGCAGCATGGGAGAAATGTGAATGATAAACCCCCTGCCCCTGGCATGTGAGCGATGCCTGCCCAGTGCCCGTCAGAGCCCTGCGTGCCTTCTCACTGTGCTGGGGGTGAAGGCCAGTCACCAGATGTGCAGGGCACTACTGGACGTGACACAGATGCCTGTCCCCTTCCTTGTGCCTCATTTGTGGGTCTATTTTGCCTCCAAAGTCTTATTCCTGGTTAAAGCAAAGGGGAAGAAAGAAATCAACACAAAAGCAACAAGGGAATCATGAAAAAAAAAAGGAAAAAGGGGGAACCAGCTGGTAGGCTGACTGTGCAAAGAACAGGAGTTGAGGTGAGGTCGTTTCACCTCACACATCGTCAAGGGGGACAGCCAGAGTACCTCCTGCAGGAGGGGCAGCTACCAAGGGTCTTCTTCTGCCTCAGTTAACACGGGGAAACTCCAAACCATTAGGAGCTGAGAGGGTGGCAGCAGGCTCCCTGTGCGTGTCACCACAGCCCCAGTCTGCCAGCGGGGCAGGAGCTGGGGTGAGAGTGTGCAGGGGGAGAGTCCCTGCAATGCTGTGAGCTGCTCGTACCCCACATTTCGCCCCAGCTGCACACCCTTTGCTGACAGTCTGCTAACCTCAGTTTTGGGGGACCAGGCACCCTCCAGTTCAGAGCCAGACCCCACCAATTGTGGGTTGGTGCAGTGTTGCAGTCACCTCTGTTCACCCAACATCACCCCACCACGGAACGAGCTGGCTTTGTTTGATAAGACATTGTTTTCCATAAACCATGTGGACTGGCATTAATTAGATTTCTATCCTTTAATTCTTTATTAATTGAATCTTACATCAGCTTGTCTTTTACTTTGCGTAGGATTAAAGCCAGGCTGAGCAGGCAGCACCAATCTGGGTCATCCCCCGTTTCCTCTCCAGGAGCCAACTCACCTTTACCTCCTGCAGCATCCCTGGCTCTGGGCTTCACTCCAGGATCTGGCTCAGGCAGGGCACAGAGCTGAGGCACCCTGGCCTACCACTTCTCCAGTGTTTATTCCTGGCAGATGATATTTAATAAGGCCACATAATTAATGAACTAGAAAGTGCTTCAGCAGCTTGACGTGAGACAAATATAGCTGCCTGCTCATTTCCAAATACCAAACAGAAATATTTGCTGCCTGTTTCTGCCTGTTATGTATCATTAGCAATTTTGCCATCTCTATTAAGCATTTGTCTGTAACAATACAAATACAATTTTAAAAACTCTGTTCTCATTACCCTTAGCCCTTCTGGGTATGCTTTTTCCGTGGTATTTTCATTGTTTTTTGAATTCTTAACATCTCATATCTTCCACGACATAAGAACAACCATTTGGTTTTCCTTGGCCACATATACATATGTACATTTTCCCATTGTAATCGCTGCTTTCATGTCACCAGTGATCCACAAGCTTCCTTCTCTGACTCTGTAACCAGTCCTTTTTGTCCCTTTGTTGACTCTGAAAGATCCCTCTTAATTCCCGGCTGTGTATTATTCCATCTGATTTTTTCCCCTCACAGCCAGCCGAGCACAGAAGCCTTCCCAGGGCTGTGATGGCTGTTTACAGATCCTCCTGTCTCGCCCCGGGCAGGTTTATTCCCCGCCATGGCAACGAGTTCTGCTGCAGGGAGGCTCCTGCTGTGCCTGAGCCCCCATTCCAAGCGGGCTCCTCTGGCCACGGAGCCCCAGGCGAGCTGGACTCACTCACTGCCCTCCCTTGTCCCCCTCCAGTGACCCCAACCCACCCTGCTGTGACTCAGTTTCCCTTCCCGAGGACTCCTGTTACACAACATCCCACCTTCGCTTGGCTGTGGGAGGTGAAGCAGCGAGAAAACTCCCACTGCTGGGAAAATGGGGAAGAGGGAAAATGTGCCAGCACGGTTTCTCCAGGCAGCAGCGTGGAGACACTCGTGTGACTCTGGCTGTGTTCCCTCCTGTGTGAGAAGCTCCACGGCCCATGACCCAGTGCAGGGAGGGATGCTGCCGGTACAAACGCGCAGAACCTGCTGCAGGGAGTCAAAGGACAGACAGAGACCTGGGGGAAACAGCCCGCGGGACTCTGTGTCTGCTGCAGTTGCACTTGGGAGATGTCATCTGGGAAAGGGGATGGTGCTGCTGTGCTGGGGCTGGGGCAGACGTGTCAGGGTGTGGGACAGTAATGGATATGGTGATGTCCCACCTGATCCCCATGGTGGCAGCCCTGTATCAGATCCTGTGGGACTGATCCAGAGAGCTGGGAGCTCCTGGCATTGCCCTGGGACCGGTTTCGGAGTTCACTGCTGGACTCTCCATCTTTGAAACAGTTGTTTTCAGCCATGTGCTGAGCAGGGGCTTATGTCTGCCTTCCCCTGCCGATGGGAAGGGAAGAAAACTCAGGAGGAGGTCCCGTCTAAGCTGGTCCAGCCTTCAAGACATTTCCTTGTGTATGGATTAAAAGAGAAAAAAAGTGGATTAAGATCTCTGCAGCACAGTTTTTCCCTGAACCTCCAGGCATTTCCACCCATGCAGATACTTGTACTGGTGCTCGAGCAGCCCTTTGGCCGGAGGCACAAGAGGGAAAAACCATGTGGGATGAAGTTTTGGGAACAGAGGAGCCGATGAGGCTGGACTCTCAGAAATCGGCTTCCACAATCCTCAGGCTGGAGGTGGCTCAGCACTGCCCTGACAAAGCAAACCCAAACCAAACACACCATGACTTCCTACATTTATTCACATTTTCTGTGATCTCAGTATTCTCCTCTGGGTTTCTGAGCTTTCGTGTCCGTTTGCATCATTATTTCCAGGCCTCTCTTGGAGAATGAAATCTCAAAGGGTGCTCCCGGTACAAAGGAAAGCCGCAAGGCAGGGAATAACCAGCGCCGGAGGGAGAAGCAGCAGACACCACAAGGCTGGTGGGAATTAGCAATTTCACAAACCATGATTTGTGAGCAAATTCCCTGCTGGAAGCTGGCTGCAGCTCTCCCCGAGCCAGCTGCCTGCCCAGCCTGGGCAAGCACACACACAAATGTATGAGCTCGCTTGGGCCAACCCTTGGATCTGGAGCCCCATGTGGGCACTGCAGGAGCTGGCTGCTGAAATGCTGCCCTGAGCCCAGTGAGGAACCCCTCCCCAGCCCTGCCTTCCTTGATGCTGTGGGTTTTTTTACCAGCAAAGCCCCATCATTACGCCCCATTCGGGGTGTAGCAGGTTTGGGTTGATGGTCCCATGGCAATCAGGAGGAGCCCTGGAAGCACACAGTCTGTCCTCAGGGACCATGTTACTCTGCTTGCTCACAGCCAGATAGGTGGATCGAAAGGAAAATATCAAGCTGCAATGTCTGGGACTTGAAGTTGTGTCACTGCACCTCTTTGCAGTGTGCAAGACTTCCTAAACTGGGGAAAAGCTACAGCAGGATGGGATATTCCAGAACAGGGGGGACCCCACTTTGTGCCTGGGGTGAAGGTGGGAGAGCTGTGCCCTGGGCACGCAGATACCGTTGTTGTGCTGGGAATAGGGTCCAGATCTCCGTGCAGGACAGACCGTACTTCCTCAGGAAGCAAAATATCCTCCAGGCTCCAAACAGGCAGCCCCATGTCACTCATGGGGCAGGCAGATGCACGGGGCTGAGGAGCTCGAGGACAGGCCAGGGGAAAGGGCAGGAGAGGGAATCAAGGCCCTGGAGTGAAGCAGAAACACAAAGGAAATTTTTCCTCCTGTCATTTCGCTGGCAGAAGGTGACACTGGGCTTGTCACCCGCTTTCATTACGTCTCCAGGGCTTTTCATGCAAATTCAGGCAAACAATTTCTCGGTTCCCTTTTAGCACTCTGGGAGGGCCAATTTCATTTCAGGAGCAGTGGGGAACAATAATCATCTTGAAGTGTCTTCCATCCTGAGAGACGCAGATAAGAGCTGCGCAGTGGACTAACAGCACTAATTTGACGTTTTCAGCTGATAGCTTTGCAGATGACAAAAATCAGACACCATAAAAAGCTGGTAAACTCCATAGCAGCAGGGTTACCCCCTCCTGCACATCCCTCCCGCTCCCCTCCTCTACCCTGACAGTGAGATGAAACCCTGTCCCTGAGGTCACTGCTGCTCATTGCCATGGGGAGGGGGGTTTGCTGTGGTTGGGGCAGGTTTGGCTGCTGGCTGAGCCCTGGGAAAGGAGCAGGACACGGCTGTGGCAGGCAGGGAGATGCAGGTCAGTCTGGTAGATGCAGTCCAGCCCATTTGTGCTGCACTTCTTCTTGGGAAAAAGAATATCACCTGTCTTCTACCCTTTTTGGAGAAGTCTGTGATCATGTGTCCAAAGAGAAAGAGATCCCTTCAGTGCTCTGAGATACCAGTTGAGGTTCCTGATCCAGTTCATGGAGCCAAGCAAGAAAAATCCCACTTCAGCAAACCTTTCCGAGGTATTTTCCCAATCCCTTCTACTGTCTGAGCCCATGAAAAATTTGCAAGCAGTTGTCTTTGTCCCCCTGCCATGCACACTGCCAGCCCAGGGATGCACAGGTTTGTCTTGCAGCTCAGTAAATCCAGCTCCCTTCATGGGATCCCAGCCTGGTGCCCAAGCTGTGGGTGGGTGCTGCTGCTATTTGGGAAATCAAGTGGCAAAGTGACAAAAACTGGCTGTAAATGTATCCCCAAGGGAGTCAGGCAGGGGCTGGCCCTGGGCTGGCCCAGTGGAAAATGGAGCCATTGAAACCTCAGCAATTTGTCTGGTCCAGAGCCGTGTGTCCAGGCAGGATCAGCTCCCTCTGCTCTGCCCAGAGGCAGAGAGTGCAGCTGGGCTGTTCCCCGCAGTGACAGTGTGTCTGCCTTCTCCCCAGCCAACCTGCCCCAGGTTTAATTGCTGTCCTGGAAGGGTTTCCCTGATGTCCAGCCCCAAATGTTCTTGCCGCTGCTTCAGTCCATCCCGCCTGGTCCCAAACAGCAGAGGATGAACAACAGGCACCTCCCTTTCTTGACATCACTTTTCCCATTATCTCCTTATTACAGCCAGCTCTTTTTGAGCCTGAAGCCCAGTTTTGCCAGCCAGACATCACAGTTTTTGCCCCATGTGGCCTTCCTGGTCCCTCTCTGTCCCCTCCTGCATCCGGTGAGGGTGCTCTTCCCTCCATGAGTCCCTGTGATGGGTATTAATCCCACTCAGGCAGACACCAGCAGCCTGGAAAGCTGCACATCAAGGCTCAGTGGAGGATTCATTTCCCTGAGGTCCCTTTTTTTTTCTATTTTCTTCCTTAGATAAAAGACAAGATTGAGTGACCAAGGTATACATGAATCCAACTGGGCCCAGTTTCTGAGTTTTAATATCTGCCAGGCGTGAAGTCGAGGGGAAAAAAACAGAGACAAAGGCACTGATTTCTCCCTGGTGCAAGCAGGAGTCCAGCTTGTGGAGCACAGCAGGGTTTGTTCACATGAAGTTAAGCTGAGCCACAGGCACTGGGAACAGCAGCTAATTAAACTGGTGACACTGGGGCAGGCTGGGCAGGGCATGCTGCAGAGAGCAGAGGTCTTGCTGACAGAGGGCATCTGCTGCCAGCTGGGAAATGAAACCCCACCTCATACTCAAGAATGTGATTTTGAAGCCATTTTTGTGCCTGAATTGGGGTGAAATGCAGTATCAGACTTTTTTTTTTTCCATGGGAGGAGGTATTCAGCACAGCTTTAGGAGGGCTCAGTGGGGTTTCTCAGCTCAACATGTGACTGCTCAACCGGTGCCCATTAATTTTGTTTTCTCCCTGAAGGCAGAAATGGGACTAGGCGAATGTCTCTGGCTCTCCTACCCTTTCTCCCAGAGGAAACTCATATTTTTTCATCAATCTTGAAATATTCCCAAGGAAAAAATGTTCATTTTTATGAGAGTGGCATTAGAGCCAGCAAACTGTAACCATGGGAAATTCCTACCTGATATGAAATTCACCTCACTCACCTGAGCTTCAGTTGCTTTCTGCCTCTTTTTTTAATTATTATTTTGACCACAAGCTGCTGAGGACAGGCACTGTTCCTCCTGGAGCTGCTATGACTCTCCTGTGGGATGAAGGACAGAGATGCCCAGCCCAGACTGAGTCCTCCAGCAGTTTGGAAAAGATGGATACCAATAGGAAGTTTCTTTTACCAGCACCTGCAGCTCTGCTTCTATCCCACATTCTTGCCCTCTTTTATTCGATTGCTGATAGCGAGCACCCCTTTGAGATTTCCCTTCAGGTCTCTGCTAAAGCCAGAAGTGTCATTTTCCTGATATAATTTTTGGGTTGCACTGCACCAGCCCAGCTTGGCTTTGGTCCTGCAGCAGCTGTGTCCTGCAGACACCTGGCGTGGGGAGGAGATGGCCTCGGCCATGCTCCATCAGCATCCCTTGCTCCCATCTCACACTGTCCAGTGCCTGCTCCCTCCTCCTCTGGCATTTATTGTGGCTGTGCCAGAAAAAAAAACCAGCCCTGTTTGCTTTGTCCCTTGCAGGGAAACCATACAAGATTTCTCATCTTGCTCCCAAATATAATGGAATAATGCCTTGGTGGCCCAGCTGGTTGCAGTTCCAGGGAGGGAGACTTTGTATCGTGGTGGTAACGCCTTGCTGGTGTAGGTTATGTGTTGCCCATGAATCTCAGGTGGGTATCACTGTTTTTATTTTCCACGGGCAGATTTTGTAGGAAGGGACTACTGGAGATCACCCCTCTCAGCTCTGGGACAGGGCCAGTTCTCTCAATGCCCTTGCTGATCAATATTGCCTCCCCTGTTCTTAATCCCTCCCATTTAGCCTGCACTTGGAGCTGGGATTAACACCCCAGCATCTCCCCTCAACTTCCTCTGCTCCAAACTGAACCCTTTTACTTTTCCCTGGCTTAGGGGCTCTGGAAATGTGTGTCCAGCCTGCCGAGGCCGTGTGTGTCCCTGCAGTGGCTCCTAACAGCCTGCTTCTGCACAGGAGCCCTGGGAATGAGCAGGGAGTGGACAGGGCACTCAGGCACGGGAGGTAACACTGCTGAGATATTTACCCTGCCCACTGAACAATTTCTCATCTTGCTGGAGGGCAGGCTCAGCCCTGCCATGCCCTGGCATGCTGTGAGGGGGAGAGCTCCTGCTGTGGGAAAGGCTTTCCATGCCTCTGCGACTGGATCATCTAAAAAATTCCTCCTTTCTTTATGTTTTGTTTGTTGTTTTTTTTTTTT
>VZTF01000681.1:999995-1050640 GCA_013397755.1 Cnemophilus loriae
TGATAGGTCCATAACTCAGGGCTGGTGGAGCACAGCACAGTCCCAGAGCGTTACAAGGTGATCAATAATGAGTAGGAATTAATGCACTGGAAATGATAGATTCCGAGTCAGTTTGGAGCGTGGCTGTGGGCTGTCACCGTTGCTTGGCCTTGCGGGGACAGCAGAGCAGGTCGTGGGTCACAGGCGGCTCCCAGGGTATTCCCTGCATCTCTCTGGGCTCAGAGATGTGCACATCATCTTGGCCGAGCTGGCTGAAGTTAAACGGCTCATGCAGACCTTCCCAGGAGCCCGGGGATGTCTGTCCAGGATGATAAAGGTGAAATAAATCCCAACCTCAAAGCACCTCATGCCAGGCTCCCAGACAGAAAAGCTCCTTATGGAGATAAAACTGAGACCCTCTTGAAGCTCTTTAAAGAGCAGCTGGCTGCAGCTCAACGTGGGCAGACAAGCCTTGATCTGGCAGCAGGACCTTTCCTAACTTTTCCTGGATCATACACCATCTCTGCTGTGGTGGCTGCACTCCACCAGGTCGGCTGGAGGAGTCCTGGCTCTGTGTTGAGCACGGGGAAAGCAGCAGCATTTCCTCTCCTGCAGCCACAGGCACTAAATATTGCCCTAATAATCAAAAGGCTTTTCATCTCTGTAAACCATGTCCTGCTAATTCTTCCTGCAGACACAACCCAGAACCCATCCTCTCCCACCTCACTCATTTTTCACTTTCTCTGACCCTTTACTCCCTAATAAATGGTATTTGATTAAATTCTGATTCAATTCCGGCATCTGCTGCCATGATGCAGCAGATGGTGGTCCTGCCCAGGACAGGCACCATCCCTGGCTTACCTGGGCTCCTGTCCCCAAGTCCTGCAGGAGCACCACTGCCAAGAGGATGGGGCCAAGTGGAAGGGGTGGAGCAGCAGCAGAAAACTCCTGGATCTCTCCACTGAGGAGGTGGAAGAGCCCTTTGACAGCCAGGTCCTTGCTCCAGGGAAGGAGCTGTTTTTGAGTTAGCCATGACCAGGAGATGAGCTCTCTCAGTGCAGAATTGGTTCATGTCTTTGGCCGAGCATACAAAATAGAACCACATTTTGGCCCTTCACCCAAAAGCAGTGATCGATGGCACTGAGGGGACAGGAGCCATGGGAACTGTGTGACAATTCAGAGACCTCAGCTCCAGACCACACCAGGGGCTCTCTGATTAGTGGCCTCAGAGCTCCAGGAAGGGTGGAAGATGGCACTGTGTGGGCTTTGGTACTGGCACGTACCCAGATGTGGTCCCTGCTTTTGAGCTCCACCCTGGGAGGCGCTGGGAGAGGCAGCACTCACGGCAGACACATCTGCACCTCTCCATGCCCTGGAGTTGCCAGTGTTGCTGTCATCTAAACAGCACTTCTGGTCTCTTCCCCATCAAAGAGAGATCTCTCCAGCAACGTCTGCAGCGTGCACAGCCAGAGGGTCACATATTTTCGGCAGCTGCTGAGATGAGGAGTCTGCAGGAAGCTTCCTGCATCATCTGCCACGGTGAACCCACCGGCTCCAAATGTCTTCTGTGAGCTGGAGACAGCAAGTGGCTCCTTTGGCAGGCTGAGCCCATCCTCACACCCTGAACCGTAATGGTATAAACATGAAATCTCATCAGGGCTGCCAAGGAAAAAGCTCCAAATCACAAATACCTGCCATTACAGCAAGATGGCCAAGCAAACAGCTTCTTGCACCAGCGCTGCCTTTTAAGAGTTCTCAGCTGGGGTCTGATGCAGCTTCTTTGGGTTTGTCATTCAAGAGAGAAAACAAATCCATTTTTATTTTAAACAGCAAAATCTTGGTCGCTGCCCAGATTCACTGACTCAAACCCCTTTGGCACGATGGATGTTCTAGCCAGGGAGTAAGAAAAGTGCTTATTTTCTGTGTGGAGGGTGGGTGGGTGCCTGGTTCCATCCCTTCCCAGCAGCAGCTCTGTGCACCTCGCTCCCAGCAGCTCCCCAGGCACGGTGGCGAGCTTCCCCGAACACTTTAGTGCATAATAGGACTGGTTCAATAATCCCATTACAGCCTGTCTTCAGGATGCCAGGACTAATTGGCAGGCGCTGGGACCTTCATCCCCAGCTGGAATTTTATTGCTCATCACAATTAACCACGATGCTAAAGTCCCTCGGCCACACATGTGCCATTAGCTCAGCCTGGAGCCGTGTCCTCGCCGGGCACTTTGGGGGCCCCACTGCACCCCGTCCCCAGCCTCCAGCAGGGAAAGTTCACGGTTATTGCTGCAGCTGATTTGCCTTCACTTCATGCAGTTTGCAGCTTAATGGGATTTATTTTGCGCATGTCCAGTTGGAGCTGCTTCTGCATGGAACACTGGCTGGAAGCCACCGTGCCAGCAGCGCTGGGGAAGCCAAGGACAGCCCGAGCCTGGCACTGAGCTGTGGTGATGGGATGGGGAAGAACGGCCTGAGCTGGCACTGCCACTCTGAGGGGCCGTAGGAGGGGCTGCCATTAGGCTCTGCTGGACTGGTCACATTTCTCTACCGAAGCTCTTGGCCTTGCCAGACTGCCCTTCTCAGCAGAGCACTTGACATGTGCTTCACTTCGAAGGCAGGCACAGGCTCAGCTCACCTCGGTGCAATGGACACATTTGTTAAAGTCTGGGTTTGGGGTTTTCTCCTGATCTAAAGCAGTTAAACAGCAACTGTGGTTTGTTTAACTGTAAGCAAACAGTTAAACATAATCCTGATGGCTTGTTTTCATCTGGGATGTGCCACTTGTAGGGAGTGGCACATCTTTTAGAAGAGAGAGCAGAGAGCTGGGGACAAACTCTGGCAACGCAGCTGGTGATGGCTTTATTTCCTCTTAAGCAATTCAGACTTCAGAGACTCTGTTCCCACTGTGGCACTTTGTAGTGATGAGGAGTAAACTCTTGGCCCCTGTGTTTGTGTTTCCCACCCTCAGACGTGACTCAGATCCCAGTGTCACAGACCGAGGCTGTGAAAGCACACGAACCTCCACCCGCAGCGTGCCCTTCAGCTGGAGACTAATTACAAGATGATACTGGACATGCCAAAGCTTTACAAGGCTTCAGAAAGTGATTAGAAAAATTCTAGGAAGAAAAAAAAATCCATCAAGAGCTATTAAGCATCGAGACAAGCTCTGGGACCCAGATGGGAGGACGCCAGGAAAATGTCCCTCCAGACTGTCTGTTCTCTCCACTGCATCCACTCTTCCAGAACCAGGATGCTGGGCTGAAAAGGCCCTTGATCTGGCCCAGACATACTGATTTTGGGCTTCACTTCCTCTCCTCTTTCACCAGGGATTATTGCAGGGCCTCTGTGCTGTGCAGGGCTCTCTTTGCCATCAGCTTCTGGAGGTTTTTTCAATCAAGAGCTGGTATCTTTTGGTGTTGGAGCAGAATGTCAGGCACATCTGGAGTGCTGCAAAGAAGCCTTTGGGATGAGGATCTGTCATGGGGAAAGCAAAGGATGGCTCTTCAGAAAAAAAAACTTGTTGAAAAGAGGAGAAAAAGGAGGTTGGAAGAGATTTCTCTTGGTTTTTGCAGCTGAGGCTGGCATGCAGGAGTGACGAAACCTGAAAGCCCACAGGATGCAGCCGGGGAGGGCTGTGCCGTCAAGCTGCACCAGCAGCTGGCTGAGGCTGGGCTTCAGCTGGTGCTGGAGAAACCACACCCCAGGAATGACGGCTTTTATGTTAGATGTGGGCTATGGGATCAGGTATCCACTGAGCAGCAACCTCAAGTACATTTCAGTACTCTCTTCACTGCTTTTATGTTGGATAAACCCCTGGTTCAGTCCATTTCTCCCAGCTAGGGCTGTTAGTCTAAATTAAACCCTGCCCTGAAGCCACTCTTTTTGGCTCCAGGTCACGCTGTCTTGGTTTCAAGCCCATCACCCTGCCCTGCCAGAGCCTGGCAGCACAGTGGGATGCTGTGCCCAAAGCCACACCTGGGAGCCTGCCGTGCCCCCAGGAGAGGCAGCGTGCCTGATCCCTTCGGTGTCCAGCTCTGGTGGATCCCCCCTGCCTGTGCCAGCCCAGGGCTGCCCAGCAGGGCACTCACCAATGTTACTTTTCTCCAAATATCTGAGCCACTCCTGTGTCCACCATCTTTTGGAGGAGGAGGAGATCTTGGTCACACAGGTCTGGTTCACTGCCTCCTCCCTGCCCAGCTGGGAGCTGCTGCTGGCTTTGGGCTGCCTGCCCCTGCCTGTGTCCCAGGAGGGGACCTGGGGATGGGGAGAGGTGAGCGCTTGGCTTCTGCCTGCTCATCTGGTTTCGAGCTGTGATTCCAGCACGGAGCTGTGTGTTGGGGCAGTATTTCATGCTTGCCGGTGTCGGCTGATAAACCTTTGATTTTCACTTCTGGGAATAATAGCATAGTAATGAATTATATTCACAAGAATAACTGTAATAGTCGTAAAACCGCAAATAGAAGAAAATTGTAAATCAGTCACCCCCTTGTAATGTGCTTACTTCATCTGAATCACCCTCCCTGGGCAGATTATCAATTTTATTTGGCTTTTCCATCCTAAACTTTTATTAAGTGGGGTGCCTCATGCGTAAAGATACCGAGCACAGGCCATATGTTCCAGGGATTTATCTGTTTACTTTGCCTTCCTTCCCTCCCTCTCCTGTCCCTCTCATGGCTCTCGGGACCTGCAGGCAGCTGACCTCGGACCGTAAAAGACACACGTCCCCAGCGTCACTTTACTTTTATTATGCAAAAAAAATAAGGCTGCCAGTGATGCACAGGCCTTCCTCTCTCTGTGCCGTGCAGCGTTAGCCAGACCCTGCAGCATGCTTAGACTTCCATGTAATTAAAATAGAGAGCCATTAGCATAGCTCCAGGGTAATCAAGGGGACACATCCTCAACCCCAGCGTGTCCTAGGCTGCGGCACGAAGACGCTGCTGCTCCCAGTCCATGGGACAATGCTCATCCTGAGCCCTGTGGGTAAACGGGACAGCCCCTGGGCTCGGAGAGGGGTGAGAGGCAGCAGAGAAGCATCAGGGGCAGGACGGTGACAATTTACCCCCGTGCTGGTGACGATTTGCCCCTGTGCTGCTGGGACTGGGCAGATGGAGAGCGTGGCTCTGAAGGCAGAGCCATGGCACCAAGTGCTGTCTGTGTCTCTGCTGTGCCACTCCCTGTGCTTCCTCCTGGCCGTGGAGGGAGGCAGCAGCCGAGAAGAACTTCTGGGCCCGAGGATCTTCTCTTGCTCAGTGCTGCATGGGAATTTTTAGCCAAATCTTCATCTCCTCCCTTTTTATTGCAGAATCATATAAAAAAAAAAAACCTCCCTTTTTTTTTTTTTTTCTCTCTCTCAAAGCTACCTGTTCATGCCTTTTTCCTTGTCTTCTATCAGAAATCCTCTGGTTTCAGTTGTGTTCAAGGCGTGCAAGGCTGGCACACAATCAACTCGAAATCAATGCTGGTGGGAGAGAGGTGAGAGCAGCCCAATGAGCTGGTGAAAGGTGCAAATTCCAGTCAGCAAAACACAGCTGTTGGGTTCGGTGACCCTCTTGGAGGCAAGCCACACACTGGAGTGGAGTTTGCTTCAGCTGGGTGTGAACCTGCCAGGGCCCGCACAGTATTTCATGGCTTTTGGAAACACCAGCTGCAATTTTCCATCATAACACAGCAGGGGAAAAGGGAAAAACCACAGACCGTGTGATTTACGAGATGCTTCTCTTGGATCTTTCCATCTGTGATCTGAAATTACCAAGTAATGTAGAAATCCCGAATTGTTGCTCCAACTGCTCCCATTGTGGGTGCCTTTGCCATGATTTTTCGTGCAGCTCCAGCTTCTCCTCCCCCATGCCCAGCAGCCTCCAGTGCTGGCTCTGGCCCCTGCCCAGCAGCAGGTTGGTTTTGTGGTTTACGATGGTCAGAGCATTTTGGGTTGCTACTGATGGCTAATGGAGCTGAAACCATCTGCACCCATCAGGGACTCTTGGTCAGGCTTTTTACAGCTTAGCAGGACCTGGAACATCTGCTGAGTGAAGGATGTGCTGGAGGCCAACATTTTCTGCTCTGGCAAATAGCTCCTCACAAACTCAGGCTCATTTTCCCAAGCAACAGGGTCTTGGCAAACACTGGAGCTGTGAGCATGTGTTAGTGCAGGCACTATCCTGGGCTCGTCCTCCTGGCACTGCACACGTGGGCATTGCCTGGCTTTTCATTTGTGCAGGCTCAGAGATGACCAGAGGGAGGAGGTCAGGGGGTTTTGTCCAGCTCCCCCATTCCTCCTCTCATCACTTCTGCTGAGGGGCTTGGCCAAGGCCAGGCTTCTAATGTGGTTTTCCCAGTCTCCCTGGCAGGTCTTGCATTTTCAGCCTGGAGGTATCTCAGATCACCAGCCGTTCCGCTGCTGCTGCTGGATTCATTTGGGCTTTTCCAGAGCTCCTGTTTGGCCTCATCAAAGGAAAACCAGAGCCTGCCAGGCGTGCGCCGTCAGGAAAGCTCCAGTCCTGCTATGCAGCTCAAATTGTTCCTGGCTTTGGCAGAGCTGGAAAACAAGCTAAGAGCACCTGAGCTGCAGAGGTGACTGGGCAGGGGGTGGGTGGCGCACAGGGGTCACTGTGACTCGTGCAGGTGCTTCACTCAGCACTCAGCACCCAGCGTTACCTGCACCTCTGCGATCCGAGAGGCTCATCAGGGGGAAAGAACTGTCACTGGAGCATGGAGAAGGGAAAGCCTGGAGGTACCACAGCATCTGCTGGAGGTTCAGCCCAAGAGGTGCTCCCCAGGGAGGGTCTTGCTTCCATTTTCCAGGTGATGGATTGACATGTGCTCCCCAGTCCTCTGTTTCTAGAGATGCCAGAGGCTGCGGGGAGCCCACGGCGAAGAGCATGAGAACAGAAAATCCCTTGTGAGATCCCTGCAGGGTGTGTAAACTGCCCTTGGTCCTCCAAAAAGCACTGTGGGAGTGAGCTGTTGTTTGTGCTGCTTCACAGCCCTGCAAGGGGTGGGGACAAAAACCTCGTAGGAATTGAATTTTAAAGGCAAGTTCAAAGTTCAAAAGTAGCTGTAATTTGAACAGAAATGTGCTCTTTGCAGCCAATTAGCAAGGCTGCGAAAGCAGCAGGAGCATCTCATGTTTTGACAGCATTAAAAAAGCAACAAAACTAAAGAGTGTGGATTGAACATGGCACCCACAAGAGCTGCTCAGAGCCGATCTGGTGGTGGCTGCAGCAGCACAGCAGGTCCCGGGGACCAGCAAGGTCCCAGCCTGCCCACCAGATCCAGCATCCCTGCCCTGCCCTGCCCTGCCCTGCTGCTGTTGGCAGGAGAAAATGACACATTTTTTGTTAACTCCATCCGGAGCAGTTTTGCATGCAAGGGTCTGTGTTTGCTCCACGTGGTCCCCTCTTTATTCTTCTTGGGCTGAAAGTTTTCTTGGGTGGCAGGGTCTGGTTTTGGGCTGTCTCTGTGCAGAGGAGGCAGCGTAAGGGGATGCTCTGTCTGCCTGGCTGTGCTCGCATGAACAGATGAGTTTGCAGCTGTTTCACTGTCCCAGCAGAGTGAATCGATGGGTCTTTAATTAATTTATTAATAAAATAATAATAATTAGTTTACATTAATTAATTCAGCAGACTTGGAGAATCACACGGGTCTGGCACAGTATCCAGGGTGTCACCTAGGGAGGGCAGAGGAGGAGGACTCTTCCTGAGAGGGGCTTCCCTGTGTGCAGGGTGAGGGATGCTCCATCGTGCTGAGGATGCAGGAGACAGGTCCTCAGGTGATTTCTTTAGGGCCTATGAAACACTGAGGCTCCCAAAGAGAGAGATTTCGCTTCTCTCTTGACTAACAGATAGTGAAAGACTCCATGTTTGCTGTCTGGGGCTCACACACAGAGTCCCTCTGGGACCTGCTCGTATCAAGAGCTTCTTGGTGCAATCCCCTACGGTTTTCTTGTGAAAGGGGCTGATGTGACACCACAGTGCAGGTGTGCCTGTAAGTGAGGGGCTCCAAGTGCCTTTTGTCCCAGCTAAGGCAAGAGGAGGCTCTCCAGATGCTTGTCGCACGCGGCAGGAACAGGAGCAAGCAGGATCCAAGCCCCCTTTATTTTGGCACCTGAGAAGGGTGGAGACCCCTCCCTGGGGACCTTCCTGCCCCACTGATGAGCTGTGTCCTCTTCTCGGGATGCTTCCCCGGCAACAACAAGCGACCAAGCCAGTGGCTTTGGGAACGGCACTGGGAGGCACGTCCGGCCCCAGGCGGAGCCGGGGTGGAACCGCAGCCTCCGCACCAGCCCCTGCTCCGGCCGCTGGGATCGCATCCCGCTGCCGGCTCCGCAATCAGATTAATGAGCAGCAGCAGCGCGGGCGGATCGGGAGCGGGCGGAGGGGGAAGGAGGCGGGAGGATGCTCTCGGTGACTCAGTGACCCGCTCCGAGCTCAGGGTTTCTGTTCTGGAGGTGAACACTGGAAAGCAGCTCCCTCCTTCCCTCCCCCTCCCCTCCAAGCCAAAAAAAGCTGTGACAGCTTGATTTAGGGCTGGATAATGAGACAATTGTGAGGAGGATGGGTACAGCGGGAGCCTGCGCTTGCCAAATCATTTGGCTTAATTGATCAAATATTTTCATGCATCGTTTATTCCTTTAAGGTGACCATAAGCCGCTTCTCCTGCAGCTCTGAAATGAAAAGAGCAACGCTGGAATTCACCCAGGCTGAACCCGGTGCGACAGAGAGGGGTGGGCGGCTGCCAAGGACCTCCTGGCCACCGAGGACTTGCCCGGCAGCCTGCTCCAAGCGGAGAGTGGGCGAGCGGATCCGGCCTCTGCAGGGCCTCGCAGGGCACGCAGCAGGCAGGGGCAGCACTGCGGGTAGCGTCCGTCTGGCAGGGCTTGTGCCCCCCGGGCTGTGGCTGCCCTTCCGCGGGGACGGCCGTGTGCCGCGGCAGGCTGCTCCTGCCATCGGCCGTGCGAAGGGAAACACCCAGCGAGCCAAGACGGGCACAGCAGTAGTTGCCAGGAAATGTTTTCCCCGTGCAGTTGAGTCGCTGTGATCACAGAATCACTTCAGTCAGAGCTGGATCTGTGAATCTACAGAGAAAAAAAGGACAAACCAAATCCGTTCCTTGTTAGCTTTTACCTCCCACCCTCCTGCTGCACGATGCCAGAGGTGGGATTTGCTCTCGGTGCGGGCAGGACAGGGGCACACAGCTCAAATTCCAACCTTCTCCTTCGGATATCGCTGCTCACAGGCGCCGACTTCAGCCCCCTGAGCCCCCCCATGTCCCCGCAACACCTCCTCCTTTGGGTTCAGGCTGGCTCCCACGGGGGTCTCTTTGCCCACCGAGGCTTTAACACGCTGTATGTGGAGAAAAGCGGCTGCTGAATGTGCTGTGGGAGCCCGGGTGGGTTGGGGCGAGCGGCTGCAGCTCCCCGGAGGAGGAAGGGCCGCGTGTCGGGGCAGGCAGGAGCAGCTCCATCGCTCCTGCCCGCAGCGCGGTCCGCGGGCACAGCGCTCGGCTGCTCCTCCGTGCTCTGAGCAAACCGAGAGCTGCCTCTAGCGGGGCTTCGCGGGGCTCCAGGCGAGCAGCTCCTGCCCGGCCCTGCCCCGGGGACTGCTGCCTGGCTGCGGTGTGTCCCCAGCACCCAGCCACTGCACGGAGAGGGACCCCACGGCTCCCCATCCCATCCCCCACCTGCATCTCCCTTTGTTATCCGCATTTCCCTGGTCCCCGGCACGGTGCTGCCCCTCCTGCCACTGCCACTGTCAGCCCAGATCCTGGCTCTGAGCTCAGCTGCGTGCTCGTGTGTTTGGATTCTGCTTGGCACGTAAAAACCTTGACCCAGGCTCCCGTTCAGCTGAACAAAAGAAAGCCTTCGCTGCTGAGATGAGAGCGGCAGCAAAGGTACACCTGGCACTTTGCTGCGTCACTCCAAGGACACTTGGGTGGGAAGAAAAGCACAGGTGCTCACAGGAAAGGGGGAGATCAGCAGGGATGGTTGGCAAAGGATAAACACGTGGACCACGTGTGCTCCTTTCCAGGAGTGGCTTCACTGGTGCACCGGGCAATGTCAGGGACTGGAGAGAATTGGTCCATGCTGTTGTCCCCATGCCTGAGGGGTCATGCTCAGCCCTCAGCACTGCCCCCCTCACACCCTGACTGTGGCCTGTACTGCCTCTAAGGACACCTTTCCAAGCCAGGGGATGCTGGAACATGCTCTGGCTGAGAGATAAGAGATGGGGCAGCAAGAGTACAACATCCACAGGTGCTATTCTGGACTCTCACAGCCACCAAATTCTGTTTTCTCTTATTCAAAAACCTCTCTGAGACAAACCTCCAGTAACTGTCCTCTTGCTTCACCTAGAGAACTAGCAGACAGAAAACCTCACGATCATTTTGGAGCTCCTGGCCGGGTGAGCTCCACCAGCACCCATGGGAAGCAGAGGTCTCCTCTCCCACATGCTGCTGATCCTCTGCACTTCCCCCTTCGTTCAGAGCAAGTCAAGTGAGATAAGATTTCCTTGATCACACACCCAGGGGTGCTGCTCTATACTCCTGTGCTTCAGGAATGAGCAACTAGACTGTGAGGCTGCAGAAGAAGGCTGGAAATCCTGGAAACCTTGGAAATTAAATGCAGGGAAGAAGACAATGAGATAGAGGTGAATCGACAGCTGGGGCTGACACTCACAGCCCAAACTCACAGGAGGAAGAGGGGCTGGCCTGTGCTCCATGCTGCCAGTCGAGGAAGGTCACAGTGCCTGAGGCACGTCAAGAGAGTTGCCATTCTGTATGACCACTAATAGTATTTTCAGCTCTGCATTTAAAAACGATGATAAAGGTAATCAAACTGTCAGGAACAAAGATGGATAGGGAGCTCCCTGGAGCCAGTGAGGGATTCCCTGCTTTCAGTGAGCAGCAGTGATCTATATTTCATTTGCTCTGTGGACTCAGAGCAAGGAGCAGGGCAGCAGTGCTTTGCAAAAACACAGTAGGAAGGAGCACACAGACACTGATTTTGTCTTTGCTTGAGCTTCTAGACCTGTTTATGCCATCTTTAGACATCACCAGGAAATATTGCAGGGGTTATGAACTCTTCCCAGAAAATATTTTGATGAGCAGCAGTCCCTGATGGGATAACAATCGGTAACTTCCTGCAGCCAGGTGCATCCTGACAAAGAGCGACCCCCTTTTCCCTTCCTTGTCCTCCCTCTCAAGGCTTTGATGAGGTCCTGCCAGCAGGCACTGCAGCCCTTCAGATCTGTCTGAGCTACGAGGTTCAAGGTTCTTTCAGAGCAGTCTGCACCACCAGCGGTGGGGATGAAGGAAGGAAAGAGAGGTGCGAGGACTCTCCAGCTGCAGAGCCAGGCCCACAGCTCAGGTGTTTGATGGCTGTGGATCCAGAGCTGTAGCGTGGAGACCTCTCCTGCTATTCTCTGAGTTCTCCCTTTGTCATGGCTCTGGCACCCCTCCTGTCTTCTGTCTTCAGATGTTGTCTCTTTTCTCCTCGTCCCTTTTCTCTTTGTGCGGTGTCAGTCGGCAGCGGGGACGGCTGTCATCCTTTCTTCCTTTGTGACACAGAGTCATCCAGCACGGGGCTGTGTCTGTGCTGATACCGTATCCATGCAACCTGTGTTCCAAGGATCGTGTGTGCTTTGTTTCTGCGGACTGAAAAAAAAACAAACCCAAAACCCAGTAAGAAACAGCCTTGCTCAGAAGAGTTCTAGCAGTTAATTAGTTTCAACATTGCAAGGCCCACTGCCCAGCAGCTAAAAATCATCATGTTTGAATGGCGAATTAAGTCAGCCAAGCAATAAATCTGAGCAACAAAACAGTCCCTTTAGCTCAGAGAAGTTATCTTTCCCCAAAACACTGAGAAACGGCTTTTTCTGAGAGCCCACAAGGTCATCGAATTAATAAAGCATTTCAAGTAATCTGTGGAAGTGAAGTGACACCCTGCTGCAAGAGATTTGCTGTTAAAGCCAACTTTCTGTAACAGAGTGTGATGCATATAGGATTTCCAAAGCAAACCTGTCCTCTTATTTAGGACAGTTGTCCAAACTCCTTCATGTCTGTTCTGGTCCACTGTCTTCCTCCTTAGTCATTATTTAGGAAAGTTAAGCTTGAGAAAAACTCACAAGAGAAAAAAAAATAAAAGAAAGAAAAATGAAAACTTGGGATTCTCCCATTGACCAGGCAAGTTACTCTGAATATTTTCATGCACTAAAGTGAAGAGATCAAGGGGAGAAAGTGACTGAAATGCTGAAAATCTCTTGAGATAATGGTGGGACAGGCTCATGTGCTTTGCAGTGGCTGCTTTGCAGGCCCTACCACATTTAAGTACAAAGCTATCATGAGACTGCTGCACCCAGAATACTGGAGCTACTCCTTTGATATGAACAGCACTGGTGTCAGGGACATTTCCATGACCCAGCATGGACAGCAAGAAGGTACAAAGCTCAAGAAGCAACACTCAGACATCCAGGCATTAAATAAACAGAAGGAGTTTGACTTTCAGTTAAATTCTGCTGGCTTAGACTGAACACAGAATGATGTCTCCAGGCACGGCAGGCACACAAAGCCAAATATGGCCCCTGCTTTGTGTTGCCCTCCAGCTCCTTTCCTGCATGTTTGGGGTGGCCCTGCTTTGGGCTGCAGGTATAGCAGCAGTAGTCATGGAAAGGACGAGATGGGTGATGCATTAAGAGATGCTTTGGGGCAGATATTAGGGAAATCTCTCCGGTGGTCTGGAGAGCTTACCAGAACAGATTGCCTGGGAGATGTGACATCTCTGCCAGCGGCTGTTTTTAAGCCAGGGTGGACATCTGTGGCTGAGAGCACGTCCTGGGTGGCCTCTCATGCTCCCTTCAAACACAGGGCTGTTCTCAGTGTCCTGATCTTTAGAGGAAGAGAAAGTAGCAGGGGACAGAACTTTCAACTCTTGTAGATGGCCCATAACAGGTCTTATAGGAGAGAAGGGAGCAGGGAAGGCAGGAGGAACTCCAGCCAGTTACCTCCAACCCCTTCAGTGGAAGTTTGTGTGACGACACCCTCTGCCTTGCACTTAGAGCTGAGTATATTCCTCCACTTTCCATTGAAATGGCTTTTTGCCAGTTTGTGGAACCATTTAACATGAAATATATATTTAATAATTTGGTAGCACAAAGAGGAACCGAATAGGACAAACATAAAGAAGAGTTGGCAATAGCCTCTGCAATATTGTGTCCACTGGGTCCCTTCTTCATGAAATCCTAGCCCAGGTTCCATTTGCCTTGGATTCACTCAGCACAAACCTCTTGAGAGAGCGTCCAGTCGCCGAGCTCTGGCCTGCCAGCGCCGTCACAGCTCACAGTGACCGGGGTGCCGCGGGCAGCTGAAATCCGAGGGCCGCTCATCCCCCTCCAGCCCCTGCCAGCGCTGCCATCCAAACCCGGCAGCACACACGCCGTGGCTCCAGCCTCTGCACGCTCATTGCCATGCAGCAGAACCCCCAGATCCCATTTGGAGCGTGGCTGCAGATGGATGGACATATGTGGATGCGTTCACATCCCCACTGATGGAAACGGCCCCGCGCAGCCGTAACGCTCGAGTGTCTGGTTTGCGTTTGGGGCAAGACAGGATTTTTCTCCCATTAAATAAATAAAATACGTTCAGAGCAACTTGGGATACAGCCATTTTAATCCTTTTATTCTTTCCAAAAGGAAAATGATTCCATGTTCAGGGCACTGTGCAAACAATTAATTAGCCTAACAAAAATGAAAGGCCTAATTGCTCAGTATTACTGCGCTCATTGGCAGCCAGGCGTGACCAAAGAATAGGTACTGTTTTACCAGGGATAAAGAACAACTTTCCAGCTTTTAGGGCTTTTTTGATATTTCAGCATCTAGCAGAATGATTTCTTTTTGAATGACGCTGTAATTCTCACTTCCACATGCAAAAAAGCTGGCAGTATTTGGAGACATCTGAATGAGCTGCTATCCAATTAAAAAAAGAGAAGAGGAGAGAGACTCAGCTGGTGTGAAATGACCCGGCTGAAGGGAAGTCGATAAAGCTGTAACTTGCCTGAGCTGAATGACACCGTGGTGTCTCCACTGTTGTCTCCAGCTGGAGACTTCACTCACAGAAGTGCTGTAACATTAAGAAAAAAATGCATTTTTTAAGGCGTGCACCTCAAATTAAAGTACATTCACCCTTAATGCAGCTCCCTTTTCAATGATCTGTTGTTACCAGATGGAAAAGTGCTGTAAATGGATGCAGATGAATTTGTTCACTGTGGATAGGATCATGAGAGATCACGCTACAAAAGCTTTAAAAAACTGAACTGTTATCATTAATGCATCTCTCATAACAAGGAGATATAAAGCAGATGCTGACTGAGTACTGACCTAGCCTGACGAGTATGGGGCCAATAATTCTTCCTTTAGGCAGCTGATTCTCATGGGAAAATCCCCAAATATTCAGCTGAAATGCCATTATCTGCCGTGTGCAGAGACTGGCAACCAGAGACTCTTCTTTAAAAGCAATGCGGGTGAATTCTGCTCTCGTTCACACCTGCACACCCCCATGGAAGGCACTGAGAGGGCTTCTCAGCAAGGTGCATTTTTGATGTTTCGGGTGAGGGATTACAAAAAGCAAGGTGCTTACAATACAGAATAGTACCATCACGTGAAAAAGGTAAGAACAAATAAAACAGATTTGTGGCTGAAGGTCACACACACAATATGAAACAAAGAAGGAAACAAGGGCCTTCCTGAAACCATCTCAGGTCTGTAACTGTTTGTATATGCATCTGGGAACAATTATTAGATGTTGTTGACGACTTTGAGACAAAAAAAAATGACAGACACAAAGATGTCATAGCAGGAATGGTCCTTCAGATGACTGAATATCCCAGTAACCTCTGTCAGGATGATTAACAGCATTCTGCTCAGCTCAATCCAGCTGCTACATAACCTTGGAGAGACAGGCACTCCTCACTTGTAAAACAGAAAACTCCACCAGAACAAGGTTTTTCTTTTCAATTTATTTTGCAAATCTACCAATTCATTTTATGAAAGTATGAAATCCTACGTGGTTACATTAAACAGTTACATTACAATCCAGGTAATACAAATAATCACTACAAAGTTAGTTTTAGGTACTCTTGGATAACAAGTAGATTTTATGTTTTTTAAAATAAATCACAAAGAAGAGATAGAATAGCCTTGTGATTGTCAAAGGCTTTAGTTTAAAGCAAAGAAACCGCTGTAGACTCTCCTCATCCTACAAAAAGTTAAGACAGAAACACTTTCAATGTTAATGTTCAATTAGATTCATCAAAGAAATTTAAGTGCACACATCTACTCTCAGGATAACAAGAATAGTTCACAAGTTGTTTGGAAACTGGTGTCAAATTTCATTCTCTGGAAATCACTTTTACCATTTAACATCTCCATCGTCCTTGCTTTCAGATGCATAAAAATCCTGTGAAATGCACCAGAGCTCCAAATCCTCTCTAATTGAATTCAGTGGGAGTAGGATCAGTTCCTACATTCAGAAGGTACTCCTGATATACTGAAATCCTTACAAAACAACCTCCTTCCCAGGAAAGAAATTAAATTAAGGAACAAAATATTGTAGTAATTCAGGAAAACGCTCAGCTTTGCTATCCAGCAATTGACACTGCAACTGCATTTCTGAGGACCTTTATGCACGGTCATTCTTTCCTCTCAGACAGAAATAGGATGTATGAAGACACCAGGTAACCATGCTCAGTAAGAACTCAGAGCTACAAAGCATAAAAATCAAAAAAGAGATCAAATCAGTCTAGAAACTGCTTTCCTGACACCCATCTGACACACCTCCAGTGTCATTCTGCTGCCTGTAAGCTGCCACTTCTGATGTGACATCTGTCACTCATAACTGCTTCTTAGGAAGCAATTAAATAGTTTAGATTTTGTAGTGGCATCTGACTGTGCGTGTATTTAGGGGGAACACATCCAACGTGCTACTGCTGCATATCCTGCAACAGTTTCACAGAAGCAAGGAGAGCTGTTTAGAGGGAAATAAGGCAGGTGCAGGTACATTCTGATGGCCTGTGGCAGAAGGGAGATTGCAACAGATCATTCTCTCTTGTAGCCTTCACCTCTTTCGACCAGTGTACCCTAAGGGGTGCAAACTCCCAAATCTCCCCTCACACACGTGCAACAAACCTGCAGAACCCCTTGCAGCTCAGAAGTGAAGCCAGCAGCTTCTCTCTTCTAACAGAAATAGGAATTTATCCACAGAGTATCTTTTAACACTGATAACCTCAAAAAACTTAAACCAGACAGGTTACACAAAACTATACAAACTTTTCACCTGGACATAAAGTGCCATCAAACTATGGAAGCAAAAGAAGAAGTCACTGTTGAGGCAGCTACTCGAAGTGCGTACAGAAGGCTTTATTCCCCTGAAGCAGACAAAGTTTGCTACAGCCTTGGAAATGGCACCAAGCTGGTGGGAATGTTACTATAATAAAGGCTAGCAATTTCCTTCCTGACAAACACCACTCTTACCCGACAGGCCAAAGGCAACTAGGGTGATTTACCTGGTGGCTGACTGCAGGAATTTCCCCAGAAGGTAGTTTAAAATGGTAATAGATGCTGTCATTTCCCTCTCTCTGATACAGTAACTATAATTTGTTCAGCCCCTCCGTTCTGAGCGTGTATTACCACAGACAGCCCCATCCTGCTATTACCACCGTGCCTCCTTGTTTTCCACCTCTACTCATGTAAATGCAATGTCAAATCCTCTTAAGAATCCTGAGCAGCCCTCCAGAATCACTTGTTCAACTGACATTTCTGTAATAATAAGGAAAGAAAAAAGAGTTGTGTGAAATTAAATGGCGCTCCTGTTGCCAAGTTGTTAAAATTATATGGCAATATGCTTCCAGTAGTTGTAAGAAATTAATTTGTGGAGTGCTTACAAGCTTTACATCTACTAAATCTCAACAGGATATAAAATGCTATTTAAGTGATACAACTTACAAATGTTAAGGAGGGAAAAAAAGAACAGCACCGAAGAGTGGAAGAAGAAAGTAGATTCTTGTCCGCATTCAGATTCCTGGAGGCTGGATCTCTACAGCTGAGGAAGCCAGGTGGGAGATCCTTGGTGAAGTACTTGTGTGTGTACGTGTGCCAGCACCTGCAGCTCTCCCTTCTGCCACCTCTGCAGCACATGGGGCTGGGCTCTATCAGAGTGTCACTCCACTCCTGCAAACAGTGGCTGGCAAACAGCTCAGCCAGCCCCCCACTCTCTCTGCCACTGCCTTCTGACAGGACCAGCCAGAGCAGAGAGACTCAGTGTCACTACTTTTCACCTGCTTTATTATAATGCTGTTCAGAAAGATGTGCCTGAGACACCTGTCTGTAGATGATAAATTCATTTATTAGTTATGCCACTATATGATCACCGTCATCCTTTTCTCACAACAATGTCAAATACAATATAAAACTTTGGATTTTCTATAGTGAGTGAAATCAGCAAAGTCAAAAGCCAGGCAGTGCCAGTGGTGCTGTCACTGCTCCATTCTGTGGGACAGGACCAGGGTAAGGCGCTTTGGCAATCAGCACCAAGTTTAAGCAACAAGCTTTTAGAATACACACAAGTTTCCTGCAGATGCACAGAAAACTGAGACCTCCTGGTTGTTCTCTAAGCTGCTTTGAAACTACAACAATTCGTTTATTCCAGCAGCAGATCCTGGCACTATTCTTTTCCTAAGTACAGTACATTTTGATAGCAACACCAAAGCATGTGACACAAAACAGGTTTGTTCAAGCTCACCGTGGTTCTGATGGACTACAAGCACCAAGAGGCAATTCAAAAAGAGCACGGAACTCAATTCATCAGGACAACAACACTGACTCAAAGGAATTTCAGCTCAACTTTGTGAAGAAAGAAGGAGCTCACAAAGGAAAAATTCTTATTGCAAGTTGTACTGCTCAGCCTGGTCACTTCTCACACAGATCTGAAGTATCAAAAGCTACCAAGGAGCCAAGGACAAAGAATTCCTGGTTTGTAACTATTTTAAATACAGCAAGCCCGCTTTAGAAAGAAAAGCCCCTGCACAATATTCCAAACGGCCTTTTCTAGCGGACTGGAATTGTTAAATCAACACTGACAGAAAATACACACTTCAGAACTAGTTCTGGCACCTTGCGATCTGGAAAACTCTTGTGCACATGGGACTGAGGCAGCTTGTTTGCAGACCCTTTTCTCACAGTATCCTTGGATCACCCGAGCTTCCTTCACCCCTCTGTGGATCACTGGGCTCAGCAGGTGCCTTCCTCGGCGGGCACGGAGTGGCAGCTGCCGTGAGACACGGTGTCGATGCTCTGCCCTTGGGACTGGGGGTGGATGGACACCTGCACGGCGATCTCCTGGCCCTGCTCGCTCACGGAGCCATCGTCCGAGTCCCCGGCCGGGGAATCGCTGCGCTTCATCTCCGGGTTCCTGGGGAACAGCGCGGCCTGGGCCCCGCAGCCGGGGGGCTGCTTGTCCTCCTTACCTACCTCGTCGGGGTCGTCCACTCGCACGGCCTCGAAGATCTCCTCCATGAACGCCCTGCAGTTAAGGATCAGAGGCGGGAGGGGAATGCTCCTGGCGAGCTCTTCGATGTACCGAGCAAACTCCATGGTCTTAAACTGAGTGACTTTGGCCAGCTCGAGCGTTTTGGCAGATGTGATGATGGGGATACGCTTGGCTATCTCGAAAGCCTTCTGCAGCTTCTCGGCTCCTTCCATGCGGAAGAACTCATTGATGGCCTTCTCCGTTTTGCGGAGGTGGCTGCTCATCATGCACAGGCGGGTGATGTTCAAAATGAGGGTGATGGCAAAGGCAACGAGGCACACAATCATGTAGTAGATGCTCATGTCCCCTGAGGTGAAGACAACCCTCAGGGTGACTGTGTAGTACAAGGTCTCGTTATGATTAATGCCTGCACACGTGTACCGGCCCCGGTCAGCAAAGCTGACCTTTGAGATGTTGAGGGAATTATCAGCAATCCTCCACCGGTCACCTGCAGAGGGGAAAGAAATAAACAGAGCTCACAAAACAAAAATCCAGGAATCAAAAAACAGGAATCAAAGCCTGGCAGTAAGCAGTCCACTTCTAGCACAGTAACAGTACACCAAGGAAAGAAATGTCCTTTCCACGCTCGTGACACAGAAAGCCATAACCCACCTACCCATCCCACTGCTTAATGGAAAATTATTCTGCATGCTTGCTACACTGCTTTTATTTCCTTCTCTCATCTGCACTTTCCAGTGTGCTTCTGGCCTGCTGGTTCGTTCTGACAGGGATCCTAATTCTTAACTAGGGCTTCTCACCCTATGTTAAAAGACTGTCCTCTATAAAGTCTAATTTTCCATACGTTCAGAGTCAAAAGTCAAGTGACCCGTGAAAAAGATCAGTCTGTAAATGGCTCTGCTGGCAAAAGAACCCAGAATTTTCTCGAGACAGTTTTCTGCTGAGCATGCAGTGCTGACATGCAAAACCCAAGTAAAAGGAAATCAATACAAGAAGCTTTATACAGCATTTGCTGTGCATTTATAACTCAGGGGGAAAACTGTTTTCATAACTCATTTCTTCTAATTACTCTGCTTTGAACTGTTTTCATAACTTATTCTTCTAATTACTCTACTTTGAACTGATCTCCAGATGGCATTATAACTACAAAAAGGTTATGAAATACTTAAGGCAGAAAGATGGCCTCCAACAAGATCCTATCAATTAGTTCGATGACCTTCATTAATACGAATAGAGAAAAACACATGCATCTCTAAAACATTTTTTTAAATTAAAAACTGCAGGGACAGAACTGTAAGAGCCAATGGCTAGGAAAATATATTCCCCTTCAGTTCAAAAGGGTTAAATAGCATGAATTCCATCGTTGGCCATTACACACTGTGTTCCTTCCCACAGTCTCACTGGTGCATAAACCAAAAAATAAATGTACTAAGTATGTTCTAAAACATCCTGTAACAAAATTAAAGCACCGTCTGCAGGCTCAGAAGGTCACAAGTTGTGGAGAATTGTGTTTAATTCATGCATTTGCAAAAATATAATTTAAACCAGAGCAATAATAAATAACACCATCAGTTAGTATCAGGTAAGATGAAGACTCATTTCTTCTCTATGGAATACTGGGATGACTCTTGAACAACGTGATTCTGTGGGGCACCAAGGCAGGATGGATGGGCTGGAACAGAAATACTCGGGTATAATTCCCACGCAACATTTCAGAGGGCAAAGGGCTTTGTTTTGCTCTCTCCTTGTCTCCCAATTGTAAAAATGGGAGGATAGGAAGAGAGAATTATAATAAAGTCCCAGGGCTTTTCCAATACTGTATAAAAGGGGAATAATGATGGATAGAAAACAGCAGGAAAACTCACCTTCATCTTTTTGTCCAAGCAAGTGTCCTCTGGAGTTATACCAAAGGATATGTTCATACTGGCTGATGTTCAGTTTACATTCAATTAAAATACTGGTCCCCTCTTTGGCTATGATATCATGGTGTGCTGGAGAACTTATTAAAGCTTGAGACACTGCATGAAGTGATGCATTGAAAGACCCAAAAGCAGCTGTCCTGTTAAAAGCTACATTTTCCACTGTGAATCCAACTGAAAGATCAGCACTAACAGTCAAAATTAACAGGCAATAGCTGAGCTTCATGGAAAGCTAGTGAAAATTCTTCTTTCATTTAATTTGGAGAAATGAGGTCATATGATATTAAGCTGTCTGTATTGCTCTGAGATAGAAGAGGAGGCTCTTGATTTGTTCCGTGATGGAAAATGTCTGGGATCCAAATGCACTTTCAAGACCATCGATATTTGAAGTGGAAACTGGAAAAGAAAAAAAAAAAAGCAATAAGTTTATTAATGACAGCAAGGCTACCACGTATTCAAATTTGATTTCCAGTAAACAGATTTCGATTAGCATAATATAAACCGTCAGCTGAGAGGTTCCAAATCAGAGCTTTGCTCGGAACACAGTAATAAAATGAGGGTAAGAAGGCATTAGCACAACCTCCAGTCCACTAGATGTTCATCTTCCCAACCAGATAAATAATCTCTGGAACAATAATCATTAAGGAGAAAAAGGTTTTACAAAAAGAACAAATTGTTCAGACTACTCGAAATGCACAATTATCTTTAAAAGCGGATTCTGCATTTTTTACCAGAGAAAAAGTGCTTTCTTAATAGAGGAAGTAAAGAGAGAAAGAGGATGTAATTTCTGCCTCCCTCTCCACCAATATCAAAGTGCTTTAAAGCCCTGGTTTTCTAAAGCCAGTCTTTGATTTACCATCCAGAGAAAAACCAAAGCACACACACACATCTGATTTTTAGCATTTACATCTACTTACTTGATTTTAGGGGCATAATTGATATTAGATGTCTAAATACTACATAATACGATTTAATTACTTGGAAAAAGTCTCCTGGTTGTTATCTACAGCCAGAAAAGGAAGACCCTTTCTGAACATCAGGACACTGATGTCTACACATACTTCCTTTTTTGCAATCTCTCTTGCTGCTGCTGCATTTTCTACGTCTGCTTCCTGTTATTCTTGTTTGTTTTACAATGAGCTCCTGTTGAAAATCTTTTAGTTTGTGCTGCTTCATCTCAGCAGTTATATATTCTTCACTGTCGTCTCTACCCAAACTTCACAGCAATGCGAAAAACTGTTTTGTCTAGGGACAGATACTCTTCAAATTAATGTGCACAAAAGATATTTTAAGACATTAGGATACAGCCTTTAATTTTCTGTCTTTTGCACACAAGGATTTTCCTTTTTCACAAGACAGAATAAAACCAACTTGGAACAAAATGAGATGACACTGATAAGAGACAATCTGTAATCAATTTTCCCGGAAGCCTGATTCAAGAAAATTTCTAATCCAATATGTGTTCCCTGAAGTTATGATTCCATCTAGACTGCTCCAGAGCCTTAAAAAACCATTTACAAAGTACAGACGCCACAAGCTCAAATGTTATCCTAAAAATATCTCACTTCATACCACCGACTGTGTTACTTCAAATTTATCATCTTTTCTTCTACAAATAACAGACGTCAGTAGAACGGAATTTCATAAATATCACAATACAAAGAGACCCATTTACTTAATAAATAATGCAGACACTTTTCATCCTTCTAGAATTACCAGTTAACACTACCTAAAGCACTTCTGAAAAATAACGTAATATGCATAAAACCAGGTGATTTCTAGTAATTGTCTTTCATCGGAGACAAACTAAGCATATTCAAAAGGGGGAATTCTGCTGATGCTATCCAGACTGGGAATTTTTTTCAGTGAAAGTTAATTTGTTGAAGGTCAAACCAGATTCCAGACTTGACATCTGATGAGAAATGTGTTATGTGACCCATTTCCATTTCTGTTGCGGCTATTGCCAAAACCAGTTTAACAAAGAAGGCAAAGAAGACAGCTGTGTCCAACTCTCCTTCAAGCTTGACTAACCAACTCACCCACTGAATCCTGCAAGAGAAACTGGAAAACAGGCTCCTTACTTGTTTCTCTGTAAACAGCAATCCCTTCATCTGCCTTCTTTTTTTTTTTTCCTAATCATTGGCTCCACTCTGTTTTCTATCACGCCTCTTGTCCTTTCATTTAAGATGAGACTAGTGCAGAGAACTCAATTATACCATTGTGCTGGAGAAGCTACTTTCCCACAGCTAAACAGTTAAAACCACTATCAAGGGCTCTTTCATTCCTGTTTTTCACCTGCTACACTTGAGGGAATCTGTTTCTGAGTCCTGCTGCCTCTGGAGAAGAGCATCCCATCCACAGCAACAGCACAGGTCTGAAAAAAACCCCAATACTAAGGCTGCTGTTGACCAACAATTATTCTTCTGTTTGAGAGAGTGGTTTTAACCTTCCATTTTTAGACCCCTGGTATTTTCAGAGTGTTTCAGAGCCTCCAGAAGGCTGCTGACACTGACCTGCTTGTTTCAGTAACCTCGTGCAGGCTCCTCACAGGCAGGCTGTGGACTGGTAGCAGTTTGTGGATCACTGACATTTGGGTTGCTTCAAAGGTCTGTCACAACTTGTGGTGGCAAGTGAGGTGCCGTGGTCCCAGACCTTCAGCTGACATCACCCCATGACCCAGCTGCCTTCAGCTAAAAATGCATTTAAAAGCTTCTGCATGCATCAGACTCGGCTTTACAGGCGCCTGATGCAGTTAAAACTGATGACAGTTCTGCAGCAAACACAAACCCTCATCTTCACCCTCGAATCACAGGCACATAATAACTTACAGTCTCCTAAAACAATAACCTCCCAATGGATACTTTAGATTTATTAGAGAATAATCCCAGTGCCTCTTGTACTTCGCCTGTGCTATTGTAATTCAAAATTATTAAATTTGAATTGTTAAGGTTTCCAAGCGTCTGTGACGTTTCTCTCAAATGACATTAGGAATCTCACTCATTTATTTAACACAAGAAATACTCAGCAACATTTTCCCTCATAAGAATAATTATCTTCAGTAATTGCATATGCTCTCCACTATACTCGCACAGAGCCTGCATAATGCATAAACCATTGGTGATGGGTCATTTAATTCTACTATTAAATTCTTCGAGGTCTGATTTATTAGAAATTGTTTGTCTTTTGGAAAAGCCATTACTGCTAAGCAGACAATGATCTCTCACTGCCGAGTGCTGGGAACAATAAAATGATTTGCAAAATCCATATTCTTCATCCACTGCACTTATGCAAAACAGCTGCTGGAGCTGATAAAGGACCCAAGAAGGATAAAGCGTGATCAGTGCCAACATCACAATTCCTCAACAAAGTGTTAAGCTCAAGCAAGATGGAATGTGCCAGAATAGAAACTGGGTATTTTACAACTGAACCTGAAGCTGAGCTCAACACATTTAACCTTTATTAAACCATAAGTTGTAACAACAAATAGCAGCGGAAAGATAAAAATCTGTGATGCATGCGCTTGTATGAGTCATCCTTGGCTCCTACCCTGAAGAAGTGTATTTATGTCTAACTTAGAGAACTCTAAGTAGTCCCACTGAGGTCAGTGGAAGCACTGATAGTACTTAAAATTACACACATTTATATGGCACTGCAAATTTGGGGCCCAAGAGGTTGCAAGTTATATGGTTTTACATTCACTGCTTATAACACCACTTCATACCTGGAGTAACATGAGGCAATAAACGGAGACACACCTGACAGAGCACAGGCTGCTGATGTCTTGCAGAAATACCATTTGCAAGCCCCCTCTGACCCTCTGTCAAACCAGGGAGACGCATTTGGCAGAGCCCTGCAGACAGGAACTCTTGGGAAGTTTATGAACATAGCATGGTCTTGACGAGAGCCATTCCCGGTGCTCCCAGCATGGGAGAGCCTGCAGGGAGGGCTCACCTTCTGCTGCCACGAGCCAAAGCTCTGCGGGGGAGTGGCAGCACCCACGGCCCAAAAATCAACTTAAGGAGCAAATAACAGCACACCAGGGCAAGCCTTGCTGGGCGAGGCTGCCTGATGGGATTTGGTGTTTTCCTGTGCACAGTCCAGTGGCTGCCTGATGGGATTTGGTGTTTTCCTGTGCACATCCCTTGGCTGCCTGACAGGACAGTGTTTTGCTGTGCTTATCCCTTGGCTGCCTGACACCTGTCACGGGGTAACTCGCCACGACACGGCATCGGCTGCGCATCGAAACAGGTTTTTTTTGCCCTGTCAGCTAAAAACGATCAGGCACAAAGTTCCACTGAACATTACCCTGTTCCCCACAGCTCCTGTATGCTCCAAGCTCACCTGTGGAAAAGCCCTGGTCCCACCGGCCGGTGGTGGCAGGGGGACACACGACAGGTGACATGACCGCACAGCAGCCGAGGGCACCGGGCCACGGGGCGGGTGACGTCACGCGGGCTGGTGTCACTGGGGCATGACGTCATGCCAGAAACACAAACTCACAGAATATTCTGAGTTGGAAGAAAACCGCAAGGATCATCCAGTCCAACTCCTGGCCCTGCTCAGGACACCCTAACAATCCCACCCCATGCTGGAGAGCGCTGTCCAAACGTTTCTGGAGCTCTGGCAGCCTCGGGGCCGTGCCCATTCCCTGGGGAGCCTCGGCAGTGCCCAGCACCCTCTGGGGGAAGAACCTTTCCCTGATCTCCAGCCTGAGCCTCCCCTGACACAGCTCCAGCCCTTCCCTGGGTCCTGTCCCTGGTCACACAGAGCAGAGCTCGGAGCTGCCCCTCGGGAGGAGCTGCAGACCCCGATGAACTCTGCCCTCAGTCTCCCGTTCTCCAGGCTGACCAGACCAAGGGACCTCAGCCGCTCCTCGTGTGGCTTCCCCTCGAGGCCCTCCCCCCCTTTCGCTGCCCTCCAACCCCGCCCCTAATTGCCCCAGCTCCCTTTCCACGCCAAAACAGTGAGGCGGGACACGGGCCCGCGGCCTCCCCCTCCGCCGCTGTCCCCCGACCCGACCTCGCCAGATGAACCCGGCGGTACCGCCGCTCTCACCGGGACGAGGGTGNGGGGAAGCGGAGGCACGGGGAGGCCTCCAGGGCTGCGGGGTGGGGCGGGTGCCCGGGGTGACCCGGGGGCCGCGGTCGCTGCGGCGCCGCGGTAGTCGCTGTGGAGGGTCGTGGGCAGAGAGCTGTCGCTTTCCTTCGCTTGAGGCCACCACTGCCCCGTGGCGGGGGCAGCTGCCGCGATTGCATCAGCGAGCGCCTGGCCGGAGACACAGCGTCACCCCCGTGTGATCCCGGGGGCCTGGGGTGCTCGGCTCGTCCCTGCCTGGCCCCGCAAGTCACTTCACCCGCAGCTGCTGCCAGAGGGGCCCGGCCAGGTGACACGTGGGCCGCGGGAGCAGCGTGACAGCCCCGCTCACGGGCTCCCCATCCCCGGTTCGCGGTGCTGGGGTGGCTGCTGTGGCAGCTGGAGCACACCGCAGCTTCTGGGGGGTGTTCATGCCCTGCAGTGCTCATCCGCAAGTACTGAAGCGACCCAGTCGCTGCCTCCCTGCCTGCTCAGCTCTCTGACAGCTGTCCCCATTTGTATCCTACACTCCTCAAAGCAGCCATCCCAAGCGATTTGTTTCCACTTTTATTTTGGTGGAACATGTAATGGATTTAATTATCTGAGGCCCTTTTGTACTGTCATTTGTTTTTCACAGTTAGCAAACTGGTTTTTTTTTTCCCGCGGAGAGGGTGTGTCAGTTAGATAGAGCCACGTGTCCCTGTGGGACTTTAAACTTCCAAGTATGACATTTCTTTGACTCAGACGTAATTTGGTGTACACACACATGGGTATGTGTGGCAAAGTTGTTGTGCTTAATTATTTAGAACACCAACGTGATGCTCTTGAACTAATGTCAAAGTGCAAGGGAATGATTATTTTATTTGCTTTGCTTTCTGTGGATGTTTGTAGTCATGTCTGAGGAAGACAGTGGTGAAAATCTGAAAGAAGAAACCTCTTATGAAGCTGAAAAGGAACAGAAGACAGAGGAACTTGGCTGCTCTGAGAGCAGTGAAGGGAGAGAACAAGAGACTGTGCCTGTGACTCGGAAAAGACCCGAACCCAAGCCCCCAAGCCAGCCTGCTGCCACAGAAAAGCCTGCAGCTGAAACCTTCAAGGTATGTTCCTGTGCTTGCTCGGAATGATGTGACTTCACATTTCATGGCTTTGAGCACAGGAGAACTCTGAGCATAAGCCCCACTCTTTTCTGAAAATTCACGTTGCTGTTCTCTGAGATGAAAAAGCTGCACAAAAGTCACATGTCACAGACTGCTTTTGTTCCTTTCCTCCCCATAATGCCTGCATCAGTCTTCTGTTTTTCTTCATTGAAGGTCTCAGATCCTCCTGCAGTTCAGACAGGGTGGGGCTACTGGGGAAGCTGGGGGAAATCTCTTCTGTCAACTGCGTCTGCTACCGTAGCTACTGTAGGTAAGTCTCTTTCAGGTATTTGATAAATATTTTAATCATGTTTTGTGTCTCAAGCTGGTGCTTTAGAACTTGTTTCTAGAGAAGGGGATTTCAGTTATAGCAGCCATTATTGGAAAAATGTCAAGAGAATTGTTCGAGTAATGGGAAAAGCTTGTACCAAAAGGTACAGTGAGATTCAGGAGATACAAACAGACAGAATGACTTTCAAGTTTTAAAGGCGTTTGTGTAATTTTCACCTGGTATTTTAAACTAGTATTCTGCCAGTATTTACAACTTCATTTAAAAGCTAAGATGAAACCTTAGTTCATTACGTTGGTAGGTGAGCTGGATAAAAGTGCTGGTTAAACTGTTTTGAACAGAAGGAATCTGGAATAATAAAAAAGAATATGCAGCTCTAATCCTGTTTCTGTTCTGATTTCTGTCTTCTCTAGGTCAAGGTATTTCAAATGTCATAGAAAAAGCAGAAACAACCCTTGGGATCCCCAGTCCTAGTGAAATCTCATCAGAGTCTAGAGATGCTACAAGAGGTCAGTTTTGTACTGCACGAGAACAACCCTGAAATGTTTGTCGTAACATAATCAGCCCCAAAAATAACATCACCTTACTCTGCACCTTGCACATTGAGATTGATAATAAAAACATTAAAATAATACTCTCCTGCTTAGTTCTGTTAGCTCTGAAAAGTAGAGAGGAAAATAATCTGAATTGTAGGCTTGCTTCTGGCTGATATTTGGTGTCTGTTGATTTTCTCCACTCTGTGTCTGACAGGATTTTTTATTTTTTGGAAGTCAGGAAGTTAATTTTCTGCCTTCTGATGCAGGAAGCGAGAATCTTGCTGCCAGCAACACTGATGCAGCTGATGATGGCAGCTCCTTCCCTATTGCTGGGGCTCTTGAAGTTTTATCAACCATCTCTACTGCTGTCCAAAGCACAGTGAGTGAGTTGGGAATGCAGGAGAAAAATGGGTTTAAGGGAGCTTTGGGGTTTTGGCCTTTCATTTGAAGCACTGTAAGAGGAAACTTAATTCTGACATGTGTGGGATACATGGTGAGAAACTCTTCCAACCTTCAGACAACCCTTATCCTGGGCCTTGCTTCTAACTGGCACCTAATGTGAGAGATGTCTTGAATTTTGATAGTTCTGTGTTGAATGTTGGTACATAACAAAAAAATCCTAACGGTGGATTGTGCAGAGCATGCATTTCTGTGCATGTCCCCTCTGTACTCTGTCACTTCTGCCTTTCCTTTGGAGCAGTCAGGTAAATGCAGGGTCAGACTCATTCCTGGAGTATTTCCACTGATTTCCACAGAACTGTCTAGAGATGAAATCCATTCTCCTCTTCAAAAACCTCTGTGAAACTAGCCCAATTCGCTTGGAGATCAGCTTGCTCCTGTGACCATGAGAAATGCACTTCAAAGGAAGCCATTACCCTTAGAAACTGCTTTTGTGATCTGCTGTCTTGTCAATTTGCCTGGGAATCTGAAAGAGCTGCAGATGGAAAGCTGGCTTCTGTTTCTGCTTTTAAGGCTTGAACAAAAGTTAGCAATCAAAATCCACAGGTCTGGTGTTTTCTCATTGGAAGGATAAGAAGTAAATACTGTAACATGCTGAGAACCAGCTTGTTCACAAACTAAAAATGTATTTCCCATCGGATTGCTGCAGCTGTCTGGGTGCTGTAATAAACTGTTGGGTGATAATGTGTTGTGGCTCTTTCCATGTCCTGCTGCTCTCCTTGTGAGGATTAGGGTTAAATTTTAAGGTGACAAGGACCAATTTGGCTTTTATGTGAGTGCCCAGCATAAGATTGCTGATAAAACTCTCCCAGTTCAATTTCTTCCATTAAGTAATGTTCTCTGAGTTTTATGTGCTGTCTTTATCCAAATCTGATTCCTAGGGTAAAAGTGTTATTAGTGGAGGTCTGGATGCCTTGGAATTCATCGGGAAAAAGACAATGGATGTAATAGCTGAGGGAGACCCTGGATTCAAAAAAACAAAGGGCCTAATAAACAGAACCTCCACGTTATCTCAGGTACAGCAGTTCCCTATCAGCATCTCATTGGTTCCTCTCGTCTCTTCTCCTTTCTTTTGTGGTCCTGTCATTAAGCAACCATTTTTGTTATTGAGCCCAAAGCCTTCTCCTCCTGTATTCTCTATCTCCTGGCACTGTCACGAGGCCTCTGCTTTTCTTTTTCAGGTCTTACGAGAGGCAAAGGAGAAAGAAGAGCAGCAGACAGCTACCGAGGTTACCATGGCTACTGAGAAGAAAGCCCATTATGGGTTACTGTTTGATGAGTTTCAGGGTCTTTCGCATCTGGAGGCCTTAGAGATGCTTTCCAGAGAGAGTGAATCAAAGGTAATGGCCTTGAGCATTTTGCTTTCTATTTTGAGTTCAGCTGAGCACGGGAAAAAAGATTAGAAATACATGTATATACATGTAAAATCAAGTGCTCAGAACTTGCTGTAAAATGATTACACAGCTTCACTTTGATCCTTGCATTAGGATCTGATGTTTACCTTGGGAGCAGTTTGTCCTGTCCTCAGGTCCTAAAGCCATGCCCTTTACCCCAGCCAGCCTCAGTTCCTGCAGGTCTCTAATTTTTCACAAGTTACTCTCCTCACACCCACTGGTTTGCTACCTTGGCCTCCATTTTCCATCCTATTGGATGGATTTATTGATTCTCTCCTTGGTTGTGCTGCCCCTAACCAGGTGAAAGCAGTTCTAAATGCCCTATCTGGAGAGGAGATGGACACTCTGAAGGAGGAAATGGAACAACTCAAAGAAGCATTTTCTTTACCTGAATTCTTTGAAGAAGAAGAGGAAGAAAAGAAGGGTAAGAGGGCCCCAGGTTCTGAGAAGAGAAGCTGGTCCTCAGTGCAGAACCAGCCAGCCCTGATCAATAGCAATGGGTATGATGCCAAATTTAAGTTATTCTTTAGCTGGATGTTTAATCCTAAAGCCATCTGTGTCCAGGGGCATGACAGGTAGCAACACCCTTCATCTCTGGAAAGCTGCTGTGCAGTAATTCCATAGCAGGAATGATTTCTTGCCAGAGCAGGATTAGAGTTGTTTGACTCATGGGCAGTTCATACAGCTGACCCTGAGCCAAGATGCAAATTCAGAGAGAGAGTGGGTTTCCTTGACCAGGAAGGAAAAACTGTGAACAGAGTTGCCCAACATGTGGGAAAGCAAAAAGGCTTTTTATTTGTTTTTTAAATGAGAGTTAGCCACACAGAGCAAAAGATTCAGAGGTACCTTCGCACACAAGAGCCCTGATTCTTGAGAATTACATGGATTTAAATGTAAATTTCTTGCATTCCTTTTACCTAAATGCTCATCAGGGAGGGCTTACACACCTGCACTTGCTATCATTCAACATTTAATGTATCTTTTATATTTGCACATAATGGATCTCACATCTGCTGTGCCATATATAATAGCAGAACCATAGGCTCTAAGTGATATTTCAGACTCTCCAAGGTGATGTGCAAGTTAGTGTGCTATAAAAGGCTGCCTGTAAAAAAATAAAAAAGAAAAGAAAAGGAGTTACCTTAGCTACAAAACCAGAATTGAGAAAGCAAGAACTAACCTTCAGGCACTGATGTCTCCACCTTTGCAGAACTTACCTTAGAAATTGTATTTGAAAAGACTGAGTTTGATGCATTCTTGCCTGAGGTGATGATTCAAAGAGAAATAAAGGAAACAGTTGACAGACTTGTGCAGAACTAGTTGTGCATTGAAGTGCTGCTTATTCCTGAATCTGTCCTTTGCGTGGATTCTTTAACCTTTCCTGTCCTTTAGGAGACGAGGAGTTCACAAAAGAAGTAACAGAGTTGTTTTCAGAATTGCACATCTCCTCCAAGCCAGACAAAGTGATCACGGTGAGTTATTTTCCATATTCTAAAAGCTGGAGAGTTTCCTCACAGGAAGGGCTTCTCTTCACCTGCTTTGCCTGTGAAAATACCAAATGCACGAAAACAAGCCATATTTTAGATCTTCTGGCAATGGTAGGCAAAGGAGATGGGTCTTTTCCTTTAACTTTATGGGGCAGAATCATGTGAATCTTCAGCTACCATGGTGAAAAAACCTACAGTCATGAACTGAAGGCCTCCTCTTGGTACAAAGCACCTGGTTTTACTGTGTTCAGGAGCTGGTATGAGGACGAATCACCTTTCTTGCCGTCATTTCACTACCCTTCAGATCCACCAAGTGGCAGCAGCATTCTGCAGACATGTTTTTAAAGCACCTCTGATAGTCTGGTTTTGTTGGTAAACAACTGCCCTCAACTACATCAGTGCAGCCAAACTTTTGCAAAATCCTGAAGGTACTGGGATCATTTGTCCTGGTTCTTCTCAGAAGCTCAAAAGGAGTTGCAGCTGCCTCTTTCCTCTGGAGAGAGCCAATACTCCATTGCCTTGTGGTGTGCAGGGGGGCTTTGTTCCAGTCATTAAATATTATGGCACATCTTGCTACAGGTGAGGACATCTGCTCATGAATGGATAGCACGATTCAACAGCAGTCTTCCTAAAGAAGAAAAAGAAAATGAAGAAAAGCAAGAAGTAGAATCCAGAGATGGTGACCAGGATGCTAAGAAATCAGTAGAGGTAACTGAGTAATCAAGGGAAAGAATATCTGCCTGCAAAGTGTTTATCTGGCTGCTGAGTTACAGTTGTGACTCGCAGGGTTTGTGGGTTTCTGTTTCTGTGAGGTCTGAAAGGGCAGAGTAGTGATAGTATGTTGTGTGATTGACTTGTTTTAAATAATAAAAGCTGCTAGTTTTTGTGTGGTATGCAGAATTTTTGTCACTCTTGCAGGATATTCATGCATTTGCCATAAGAAGCCTGGCAGAACTGACAGCCTGCTCCATTGAAATGTTTCACAAAACCGCAGCGTTGTTTCTCTATGGTCAGAAACAGGAGGTGACAGCCACAGACAGAGCCAAGTCCCTTTCACAGTGAGTGCATCTCTCAGTAAATGCATAGCATATAATTACTGATTAAACTGTCTAATAATTCTTTGGAAATCCATGCAATGCAGGGCTCTTGAATTCTGCCTAAGTGTTTAAATTTGGGAATTGGGCAAATTTGTGAATTTGTGACGGGTGGCATCATTATCTTCCAGCAGAACTCAGCTGTCTCTTTCCAGCTTAAAGCCATTTCTTGATAAGAAAGAGGAAACCCTTCTTGAAAGCTTTGTGTAGACTAGAAGACTATTTGCTCTCAGCTTGTGCTAGTCAGTAGGCAGAGATTTAAAACATGACAAAGCAGTTGTATAAAAGTGGCTCCTGATCACCTCTTTTTTAATCATTTAGTGTGCTTGGTATGTGAGACAGCAGAAATACTGCACAGGAGATACTTGGCATGTGTCTGAAATGTTCAGTACGTTCTAATTCAGAAAATGACACTTGCCAGTAAAAAAAGGCAAGTTAGTACTGTTCCTTCTGGAACGGGTGTGTCTGTCCTCTGAGTGCTCTTTAAGATCTTTTGCTTTAATTATTTATTTCCCTGTCTTTCCCCTCTCTATTTTATTTGGGAAAATTCTGAATCTTCATACAACATTTATATATTTTATATCAATTTTGGTTCAATTTAACTTAATAAGCATGGAAACAGGGCGTTTATGTTTTAGAGGAATGCTGAAAGAAACTTCGTCTTGAGGACTGTGTTTACTTCATTGTTTTCTGTGTCTTTTTCCACAGACTGACGATCATGCTGTGTAAAGAACTGTCAGCTTTCTCTAAAGAGTTCACAACGTGCTTAACAACTGCAGGGGTAAGAGTTACACCACATTTCTTAGGAGTGAGATATGGTTATTTGATAACAGCCTTGGGATCTTTGCCATGAAGTTCTTTTTGTTTTTGCATGTTTACATAGGCAGTTTTTTCCCTGTGAACTGATCTTTTAGGCCAGAGTTCCTCAAACTGTGGCAGCTGAGCTTTTGAGAGGCTCCTGCTGCATTCAGCCTGGCATGGAGTGGGGGTGGGAATTGATGCTCACACAGTGCTAAGGAGACAGAGGCAAATAAGGTTTGTGAGCCTGTTGTGGATTTTCCGAAGGACTCGGGTGTTACTGAAGATAGTATCATCATGTCTGGATTCTCCACTTGTCCCCAGTTTATTTGAAAATACGATGTGTATTCATACCCGAGCTGTGCTGGGCACATGCAGGTTACTTTGTTCATATTTCCTTGCTACAAGGCTGCTAAGCTTGTGGCTTAGCTTTCCTCTAGTTAAGGGAGCAGTGGTGGTTTTAAACTTACTGAGGATTTAGCTTTATCTTGCTTGAAAAAATGTGATCAAATTTTCAATCAGGATAATATATGTCTGATCTCTGCAGGTCAAAGAGAAAGCAGATGTGCTTAATCCCTTAATCACCGGAGTGTTTTTGGAGGTCAGTTATGCTAACGTTAAAACTTTAAGCTAATACTTTAAAAATAGATATGCTGGTTCTTCCCACTTCAGGATCCTTATGCGTGCCAAGTTCTCTAACCCATGGTCTAAGATTGTGCTTACCTGTCTAATAACTTGAAAGTTTTGATAAATGTCTGTAGATTTGCACAAGAGATGAGTTACTTAGTGAGGAGTGAGTGTCAGCTCACAGTTATGATGAGTCAGGAGACACATATTAAATTCAGCAGTCTGGATTTTTAGAATTTAAATGTCCAAAGTCAAACCTTAGACAAGTTCAGCAATTAGCATGCAAGAGTCCCAACACCTCCTTACTGTTAAGTGAGTTCTTGATGCTTGCAGAGCTCTGAGGTGTGCTAGGAAAGGGGTGTTTCATGTTCACGTATTCTTCCTTCCTGCCACAGCATGCTGTGCTTCCCTTAGAAATAAACACTTTTCTTCTCTTACTGAGAACAGTATCCTGCATTTGGATTGGAACTGATCTTGTTTGGCAGTCTTTAAGCCATTTGCTTCTTTTCCTAGTGGCATAAAGCCCCTCAAAAACTTGACATAAAATTGATTTCTAGAATGAAGCCTTTAAAATCCAGTAAGCACTAGGCTTCTGTTTTTTCTGTGCAATAATCAATGCTGTTTGAAATGAGTATGTGGTGAATAAAGCTGATTGGTAGGGTAGCTATTCATGTGTGTATTTTGATTTTTGTTTTCACAGGCTTCAAACAGTGCTTCCTATATCCAAGATGCCTTCCAGCTCTTGCTGCCTGTACTGCAGATCTCTCTTATTGAGGCTAGAACGGAACTATCACAGTAATAAAAAATCCTTCTAATTAAGAACTTTTTGACCTTCCCACTCCATAGTTTCCATGCTGGAGAATGATGTAATGGCTCTTATTAAAGGGAAAAAGATGAACTCTGTTCACTGCTGCTGCAAGAATGGTGATTAAGTGCAGTCTGGCAATGACAGCTCTTACAGCACACTGAGAGATGTGATTAGCATAGTCCAGGCTGGTGGACAACGTGACAGACTTAAAGTGCAGATTGCATCTCTGTTTCATGGACTGTCTGTATCTCTTCACTGAAATCTCTCTGCTGTATGTGTTAACAAGCTCTTTGTGTTCACAGTCCAGAGAGCTTCTCCAGTGCTGAAGAGAAGAGTAGCAGCTGGCTAGTTAGAGTTAGCTAAAATCATGGTGTGATTTTTAAGTCAGACATAATTGGGTTCCTGATAGCTCTGCATTCGTGTTGAAGCGAACATTAGGTAGGAGGTGCAAGAAAAGGCAAATTTTTATGCTTATGAACCTTGCAGTTCGTAGACTGGGCAGAATAGAGCAGAGAGAATTCCTGATCAAGCTGTTGTTGCTGAAGAGAAGCTCAGCTTCCTGAAGATGTCTGTACTGACTCAGGGATGTGGGACAAGGACTCTCACCAGGGGGCTGGTTCTCATTCTCTCACGCTGTGCTTGCTTCAGCACGAGCTGGGAAAATGCTGATCTGGCCCTGAAAATGCAGGTACACTTGGCTTTATAGCAATAAATGAGAACTGACTAAAAGGGATTGATTCGTGTTTGGGCTATTTAATGAGAGAATTCAGCAGGAGGATTCCCCTTTTTCCGTGCAGCTTGACATGTCAGCCACAGACTGTTCACAGACTCACATACTGCTTGTCTTCTCTTTCTGTGGAAAAACACTATAATGCAATGCTCCTTCTTGGAAGGTATATATTAAAGTAGGGAGAGAGGAAGCAATTTGGTTCTGTTAGTAGGAGTCCTAATTTGCCTCAGAAGCTGCTCCACATATGCTATCTGTTTCTTTGTGCTGTGCAAGTTCCCTGCTTTGTTCCTTTATCTTTTGAGCTTGCCCATGGGGAGGCAGCAGCCTCTGTTGGAATCACAAGAGCAGAAATGCACAGCTGAAATGGAATTTCAAGAAGTCCATAATAGCTAATCAGAGGTGACTGAGTGTCACACCTGCCTCTGCACTTGCTCATTGGTAACAATGATGCTCAAATCCCCTTTTGAAAATCCTCTGGGTTTTAGCAGGTCTTGCACATCTCTGCTATGCTGAAGGCTTAGAACATTCCTCTGCTCTAGTTGTGCAGTAGAGAAGTGTTTTTTGTATTAGAATACCTTTTGGCTAATGCTCTGATTTTATATATATGGAAAAAGCCCTGCCTTAGTCATGCCTAGACTGATCAGATCTCTAAAGGGAGAGCTTTTCCTCGCATCTTAAAACTGGACTTGAAAGGAGGGTGTCTGGGGTAAAAAAATATGCACTACAATAAAATCTGTATTTTTTTTCTTCTTCTGGTTGACAGCATTATTAAATAAAGGATTTGTTTTGACAACCGTTTCAGTTAAAAGCTATCAAGGTAGCAGTGGGCACGAATGGAATAAAAGAACAGTGGGGGTTTTTTCTCAGCCCTGGCTGTGTTTTTTGGGGCAGAGCTGGGTGCAGCTTTGGGGCCAGGACAGCTGGGATTTTTCTCATGGGAGGAAAGAGTGCTCTGAACCCAGGCTGGGGTGTGAGAGCTCCCACAGATGAGCTCCCAGTTCCTGTGTCAGTTCGAAGAGGCAGCTTTGCTCCTGCCAAAAACGAAAACGTACAGAAATGTCAGAAGAGAAGAAATAAAGGTAATGGAGTTTTATGAAGGAGCAGCTGCTTTTTTGCAGATAAATTCTACTGACCTGCAGTGCTTTAGTGTAGAGTAGTTTAATAATTAAAGGAAATGAGGTGATTTTTTTTTAACATGCAGACAGTAATTCTTTCAGTCATGTGCCCACCTGGATTTTGTTATAGCAGCCAATAATCAAACGTGCTCCAGCTTCATTTGTGTGCCAGTGCAAGGACTGCAACAGATAGACAACAAAAACAGTTCCACGGTTGCTGAAATCTTCCTACCCAAAGGATTCATCAGAATTCAGCATCCAGCTGTCTGGAGGTCTTCCTGCTTGGCCTTCCCTTCCGCGTGAACCTAATGAGAGCTGACAGTAATTTGAGCACTTCTGGTAGTGTTTGGGGAGGTGAGAGGTGGCTGAGAATAGATAAGAGTCAGCTAAGATGCTGGCAGTGGCTTGGAGGGGAAATACAAAGCCTTCCACAATTGTTTTCTTTCCTTGGGAGAGATTCTGTTAGTTGCAGCTGTAAAAGCTGGTTCCTGGCAGCTGCTGTGGAAAGGTTCAAAACATAAAAAAGGGTTGGTCTTCCCAAAGGGCTTCAGGATGTGCTCCCAGGCCTTGCCCAACCACCTTGCCAGGGACTCATTTCCCATTATTAAAACGCGCATGTTCAGTAGCAGCAGAACCTCTGTCAGGATGAGCAGTTGTCCTCGTTTGGAAGAAGCAGCGGCTATGCTGCCACTGGTGGCTCTGACTAAAGGGACACCTGTCCCAGGTCACCCACAGCACAAATTAAAGGGCCTGACTCAGAGGCAGAAAGAGGAGAGCTCGTGGCAGGGGGAAGAGGGCTCTGGCATTTCCTTCTCAAGTGTGTACATTGAATCCAAAATGAAGAGTGGTCTGTGATGATGTGACTTAAGCAGAGATGGGTGTTCTGTAGTCAAAAGCTCCTTGGCACACAAACAGAGGACAAAAGTGGCCTGTACTGTGCCAATCCATGTTTTCTAGGAGCGTCCTGTGACAGCAGCTCAAGGTTACCAGGCACTGGTGTTTTGGGTGCTGGCTGACAGGTGCTTTCCCTCCTTTGAGCTTTGTGCCTGCTGCAGGGTGAGAGCAGAGCCTGTACAGTCCGTGGGCTGGGACCTAGAGATGTCTCTGGCTGCCACTCTGCTGTCCTGCTGGGGGTGGCAGCCACCCCTGTGCTGGAAGATGCTGGTGGCTGCAGCCTGGCCTGGTGGTCGGGATGATCTCAGTTCCCTGGATGATGCTTTGTGTCCCCATGTCCAGAGAGCAATGGCAGGGCTGTCCCCTGGGCTGGAGCAATGAGGTCACCAGTTAAAAATAAGTTTGAGTTTGGTATTTGTGGGGGAGGATCCTCCTAAGGTGGCAGGAGCTGCTCAGAGGCGTGGGTTGGATGCCTGGGCTGGTCCCAACACCAAACATCCTCCCTGGATCTGTTTTCAGGGTGCTCCATGTGCACATCTCCACCAAATTCCCTGGCTGCACTGACCTGGCGGCTGTGTTGTACTGGCACAGATGGGATTGCTGCCATCATTTATCCCAAGACCAAGTGCTGGCAGCAGGAGTTCCCTGAGTGATTTGTGTGTGAGCTGAAGCATCTCTGTAAGAGCACCAGAGCTACTGATTGTGAACTGGGCAGTAACAGGGACTCTGCCACCAGCTTGGCTGAGCTGCTCCAGGGTTTATCCGCCCTGGACATTAAACCCATCCCTCATTTCTGACCTAAACCTGCTAATGGGATTCTTGCTCTGGGTTTGGGGCCAGTGCAGGCTGTGGTGGAGTGGGTCTGGGAAAGACATAGCCAGGTTTTTGGGACAAGAGACTTCTGTAGAGCTGCTTGCTCCCTGCATGGGTTGCCCAGAGTTAGGTTCACTCTGCGGGAAGGGGCTCCATACACCCTGCAATTACTGTAAATGAAAGTCAAATGATTGTGGGAGCAACTTTGTTGTAGAGTTGAAGGAGTTAAATGGGACAAATCTTACGGGAGAGCTAATTCCTTTTATTAGGTGGGGAAAACAAATTAGCTAGGTACACAAGCCCTTTTTGACACTATTGTTACTGTTATTATCCCGTCCTGGTGCTGTTAGAAATGAGGGCATTGCATTAGAGGGAAGGCACATTATGCAAGTGTTTAGATGTGCTGGTAACTGCTCTCTGCTGACAGGTATTTACTTAATGATATGTTGGAGTGAAAGCCAGCAGCAAGGACAAGCATCGGAGGGAGCTGGGAGTGCTGAGCTCTGCCTGGTCCAGCCTTGCCTGGACGTCCTGGAGCTGCCTGACACCTCCCACCAAGAGTAAGCATCCCCCAAAGCCCCTTTTCTGTACTTCCAGCAGGGTCCTGACCATAGCACATTCCCAGACTGAGTCCCCAGTGCTCTCCCTGGTCCCAGGGCTGGTCCCTGTGGATGTCTGCAGCCTCCAGAGCTGCCCTGACTCGCTTGCAAAAGGTCTTTCTGCTCCTGCCTGAGCTGGAGGCAATGCCTCTTGTGGGTACCAGTGGGACTGGTCACGTTTCCGGTGTCATGTGCTGTCCATGACGGATGGCAGAGCCAGTTTTTCTGCTCCAAAAGTGGGACTGGGGAGGAGACCGCAACACTCAAATACCTGGAGCCCTGGTAGCTGCCAGCCAGGCATCGAGGAGATCACTTCTTTTTCAGCTCCGGGTAAGGCCCTTCCTTTTCTCCCTTATGCCATCCAGGGAATTTACAGACTCACCTGTGCATTTTACAGGCTGGACAAGCAGAGCAGGATGGCAGGGGGAATGAGGGTGCAGCAGGAGCATCCCTGGGACAGCTCGTGCTCCGTGTGGTCTTGGGGATGGCAGCGGGGCCTGAGCCTTATGGGAAGGACTTCAGTCCCCTGGCTGAGATGGGAGTGGGCTCACTGTGAGCCTGTTGTGCCTGGAGGGGGTTAAGGCCATCTGGGCTCCATCTGGAAGGGTGTGAATCCACAGGTTTGCTCCGTTAGCCAGAGGTCTGGTCCAGCTGCACCTCATTCTTCGCTTGGCTATGGACAATTGCAGCTGGTCAGTGGGGACCGTCAGCTGGCCGCTGGGTTTTGCTGGTTTGTCTGCCTGGGCTTTAGGAAACCAGCTCATCTGGGGCTGGCAAACCTGCCTGCCCAAAACACAGGGTGGCTGAGGCTCCAGAGGAGCAGGCAAATCTGGATCTGCTGGTCTGGGATGGGATGGAGTGGGAAAAGGCTGAGCGTTGGCAGCCATCAGGAGCCAGCAGCCCTGCCAGGGGCTGCACAGGGTGCTGGGTGGCACCCCCCAGACAGCAGCTTGTCAGAGCCCACCCCATCTCTTGGAAATCAGCAGGGTTGGTCCCCAGGGACAGAGGTAGCAGTGCAGGGGGGAATTAAAGGGGTCTAATCCCCCACAGAGGCATTTCTTGGCATGTGTTGGGGCAGCGCTACCCCCTCCCAGCCCTGGCTGCTGGACTTTGGTCTGGTTGTCCATCTCCTAGTGCAAAGCCTGATGTCCACCTCTGTGCCTTCCCTATCAGTACCTCTCTGTACCTTGTGCCTTCCCTATCTGCTCCCCTCTGGCAGTGAAGGCACAAGGCAGGGGCATCCTCGTGGATTTGGGGCTGGGCATGCCATGGGAGCTGTGGGGCAGCTTTGGTGAGCAGGACCTGGGGTCAGAGCATCACTTACACCTTCTCCTACCCCTTCCCAGGGGCTGCCTTTTCTTTTGTTAATGCTTGATTATTTTTAATGATTTTAGATTAAAATGTGATTATTTTCAATTAGTAGTTACACTTCTTAATTACGGAGATGAATTAGATTGCCGTTCATTATTAATTAGATTTTAACTTTGCACTGATTACATCTTTTATCAGTCACTTCCCACACTCCTTTCCTTCCCATCCAAACTCTCTCTCCCCTGATGCCACCCCAAACCCCACTGCTTCCTGCTCCCCTGCACCATCCTGGGGGTTTAAAAACCTGCCTAGAAAATACAAATCAATGTTATTGGCTCAGAGGTTGCGACTGACTACTTCAAAAGGGCCAATAATACAAACCAGATGATGTCACTTTGTGGCTAAAAACCATTAAAAGGAAGCATTAATATTCTGCCTCCCTCCATCACTGGCTGGAAGAGAAACTATTTCCTAATTACCTGCTGCAGCAGGGGAGGATCTGCTCTTCCCGGTGAGCAGAAGGGACCTGATCCCCTGCCCCTGCTGCCCTGTTTGTGTACGAGAGGGAGGGCTTGGCCTGCCCAGGCTATTTCTTAGGCTTTGTTTGGGCCTCCTATTTTCAAAGCAAGCTGTTTCCTGCCCTTTCTTTTCATCTGTCACCTTTCAGGCACCTAATCAATGCTTGGAGGTTTTCTTACCCTTGCTCTTGGCTTCTTCTCTGCTTGATGCTATCTCTATCTCCCTTTCTGCCATCACCCTGTCCCTCAAGGAACGTTTCCTTTCTGCTGGGGATTCCTAGGAGCCCCCACACCTGCTCTTTATTGTTTCTTCCTCATTTAATTTGAAATATTTCTGTAATTTGCACCTGCTCGTGGTAGGGGGTTAAGACATCTCCCTGCACATTTGCCCTGAGATTTCTCTGCCTCTGTCGCTCTCCACTTGCTGCTTCCCTGGGTAGAGGGCAGTGGGGGCTGCCTGGGTAGGCACAAGGTCTGGTCCTTTTGGGTTTTGTGCAGTGCACAGATTGTCTGATCTCCTTCCCTGCTGTTTCAGGGGGTAGGAAGTGCACAGGGCCTCTGTGAAAACTGAATGTTTCCGGGAGGCGTTTTCATCCCTGAAAAGCTCACCTTCCTCCACTCTCCTGTTGCTCCTTCAGGTCCCCTCTGTTCCCTAGGTGTGACTGTCTCGTGCCCCAGAGCTCCTTGGCTTTGGTGAAATGTCGACAATCCTGAAATGTGAGTGTTTGGCGTGGGCCCAGGGGTACCTGCTGGGTTGTGTGTGCTGGATGCTGCACGCTGGCAATGAACCTTCCTCTATGCTCTGCTGTAGGGTTTGGACGGGAAGATAAGGAGGGAGAGGAGAAGGACAAGAAAGAGAAGGAAGAAAAGGAGAAGGAAAAGACTGAAGGAGAAAAAGAGAAGGAGAAGCAGAAGAGGAGGAAGAAGAAAGAAGAAAAGGTAGGGGAATGATGGAGTTTTCTGCAGAACCATTTACATCCTGGCTGTAAAGGGAAGCCATGTCTGACCCACAGCCACCCCACACCTGTGGTAGATGGAGCTATGCTGTCCACAGCCTAGAAATCACAGTGTCCATGGCTTTTCCACTGAGAGACAGCTGTCTCTTTGCTCCCAACATTCCCAGTTAGTTAGTTCTCCCTCCTTTTTCTCTCCAAATGGGATGCTGGTGTGGACAGCAATGCTGGTGTGGACAGCGATGCTGCCTGCACTGCACACACCATGAAATCCTTAGCTCTGGAGGGCTCTGTGGTGCCATGGTCACACGTGGTTCCACAGCAGCACCAGTGGTGCCAAGCCTGGCTCTAGATGCCCACAGGACCAGGAGTCTCTCTGACCTGAAGCTCTAGCTCGAACAGCAAAGGGTGCCAGGGTTCCCAGTGATGCTTGTCCCTCTCTCTTCACCCCAGCAGGGAGAAGAGGACAGGAGCAGATGCAGCTCTGACAGTGACTTGGAGGAGGTAACCTCACCCCCAGCTCTGTGCTGGGGCCTGGCTCTGCCTTGCACCCCAGCCCTGTGGGGTTTGCACCTACAAACCCCTGTGGATGCTATCAAATATGTGGGATGGGACACCCAGCACTCTCCTCACATGCTGTCCCTTTTCTTTCTGTTCGTGTCCCAGGACCAAGACATTGCCCAGGATGATGAGAAGGAAGACAAGGATTAGTCTTTCCGTGCTGGAACACACCCTGGGCACGCCGAGGAGGTGGAGATGGAAACAGCAGCTTGTGCTGGAGGGCGACTGGGCCACTCTTAGCCAAATAAAGATGCTGTGGCCTCCAAAGAGAAATGCTGTTTATTCACCCAGTCACACTGCCTACCCAGTGCTATCTGTCCCTCTGCAGAAGGAAACACTCAGGGAAAGGAATAGGTGGGGAGCTGGGACCTGGGCGAGCAGGTTTTGTTCAGGACCGTGATGGAGTCTGGAGAGAAAGGCAGGGGCTCTGTCTGCCTGGCTCTGCACAGTCCCCCCAGATCTGGCAGCACCAACATCCTCCCTGTGCCCTCCACGCCGTTTGCTGTGGGATGGGGCAGTGTGAGTGGGGGCAGACGCCTGGTGCTGTGCTGAGCTGTTAAAACTGATTTCAAATTTATCAAAAACAAACGAAAAGCAGTTATAGGGGGGAAAACCCCCGACAAACCTCTATCTTTTCGCAGCACTGACCCCAGCGCAGGGGCTGCGCCTGTGCATCCCCAGCCTCGCCGCAGCCGCCGAGGGCTGGCATCGGGCGCAGCGCCAGAAAAAAAAAAGGGGAAAAAATTAAGAAAAATGAGCTGGCACCGCCATCTACCGGGAACGAGATGTCTGGCAGCGGGGCCGCGGGTTTCATAACCGCTCGGCTGTTTTGCAAGGCTCCCGCAGCGCTCCGGGGGCAGGGAGCGCATCGGGGGCAAGGAGAACACTGGGGCCAGAGAGAGCATCGGGGCCAGAGAGAGCACCGGGAGCACGGAGCGTTCCGGGAGAAGGGAGCGTTGCGGGGGCCCAGGATGCCGGCAGGGTCCAGCCGGCAGCAAAAGGGACCTCGGAGGGGACACAGGATCAGCACTCCGACCCACCGCTGCTGCCGGCAGTATTAGGCCAAGCCCAGAAGTCTCACCATCAATAAAAACTTCAATGCAAACTTGGGGATAAGCTCTCCCCGCTGCATCGCTGCCTCAGTTTGTTTTCCCTAAGAAGTCTATTTTTATGAGTATTTTCTTGAGTAATGCAGATTTCAGGCAAGCTCGAGATTAAAAGTCAACACCGTGGAGGATTTTACTTGAAACCACAGAATGTGGCTTTGGATGTTCTTTCCATGGAACAAATGCAGCCGGCTCTTGTATAAGCATAACACACAGCAGGAAAGATGCTGAGGAATGTTGTCTTAATCATCCAGCACAAAGATTAAAGGGAAAACATGAAGATGGGAAAAACAAACAACCCCAAAAGCTAAACTGGGTTTTAATGAGCTGGTTTGGCTTCAGCAGGGAAGGATTGATTTTAACTGCCTTATTGCTTCATGAACCCTTGGGTGCATTAATGTAAAATAATCCTGTGTGGGGTTATTTTACATATTTGACTTTTCCCTCCATGCAAGTACACAGGACTCTTGCACAAGACCCAAACGACTTCCAAATAGTAAATGGAGTTGCAGAATTTTACAGTCCCCTCAGGCCATGCTACTACAGGATGGGAATTTCTTGGAATACGTTCTGTGTTTGGACACGAAAAGAGGAGGCCTTGCCTTTGCTTTTCAAGATAAAGGTTGGAAACTTTTCAAGCCTGCTGTGTCAGACTCTGAGGTCAAGCCTGCCTGCAGATGCTTGGTTGGAGCTGAGAGGTGTTGCATCTCACTGGAGTGGGATTCTGCTTTCCAGCTGACAGGTATTTCATCTAAAAGCCCTGAAATTTTCCTCTTTGCCTTGTGCCCCAGCTCCCAAAGTGGGTGGGGCTGGCAGATGTCTATCTGCAGCTGATCCCACAGCCATGTCCTCACGCTGCCCCAAATCTCAGCATCTTCACGTGCTCAGGGCCAGCGTTGGGCACTCCCTGCAGCGCTGGGTGACGGTGAGCACCGAGCCAGGCGAAGTCCTCCTGTTTGCTGCTCGTGTTTTACAGTCCCTGCTTCAGGCCACTGGCCTAAGCTCTGTACAAATACAGCATGTGCAGCCAGATCCCCGTGGCACAAGAGCACAGAGCCAAACACACCCAGGGACTGGCTGTGTGAACATCCAGGCGTCTCCTCCGGCAGCCGAGCGTCTCTGTCCTGCCTTCAGCACCTCGCCCTGCACGTAGCTCTCTCTCCCCTCTGCGTCCTTGTCCTGCCTTCATTTGAACTGGCCAAGTTTCCACAAAAAGTTGTGGAGGTGAAAACCATTTCAAGTTCTCTGGTGTCCCTAATTCCTCATTGCATCTCAGCCCTGGCTTGAAGCCAGGCGACATGAATGGGCGTATAGCACAAACATTCGCGCCAGCCACGGGGATTAGGGCTCTAAGAACACACAGTGGAGGAGGCAAAAGGCAAGGTGGAGCAGCTGGCTTTTGGCGATGCTGAGGACCTTCAGTCACAGCAGTTCAGTAGCTCTCCTGAGGGACATGTTCCCCAGCGTGACCTCGGTGTGCTGAGATGAGTGCTTGCCCACAGACGTGACAGCCGGCAGCTGCCCGAGCGCTGCTGGGCCTGAGGTCTGACTTCACCACGGTGTTTTAACCACCTCCTTTGCTTGAAGCATCTGCAAGGTTCAACCAGGGGCTCCTTGGAGCGGCTGTGGCTTCAGCTGGCTGGGAGAGGAGCACGGAGCACAGAGCTGTGCCAAACGCCCACCACACCAGGCTCTGGAGGGGCAGGGTAGGGAAAGAAGACCAGCAAGAGGAACTGGCAGCCGTGGAGTTACTTAAGCAAGTCTTGTTTACACAAATTTATATAACAACTTTGGCTGGTCCTTGGGGAGCAGGAGGGGTTGTGCTGCCCCTGCTCACAGTATCTGGGGGTCCCTGCAGGGATCCTACACAGCATGTGGCTGTCTGGGGCCTCATAGCAGCAGAGATGCCAAGAGAGTTTGGGTGTGGAGAAAGAACTGTTTCCTATACCATTTCGTGCAGAGATGCCCCCAAATTTTTCTATAAATGCCAACAATTTCAGAACAGAAAGGTTGGACCTTTATTTTGTGATGAGACTTTTCATCTTGCATCTAGGGGCTTTATTATATAAAGTGTCCTATTAGAGAAACAAGGCTCTCTAAGGTAGAGATCAAAAAGAAATCTTTCCTCTGTTCCCAAGTGACCTTCTTCATGGAAAATTTCAAGCTGCTTTTTCATTCCACTAAAAAATGGAAACAGTTAGAAATCCTGACTTTCCCAGAAAAGCTGAATCCTGGAGCCCTGCTTATGATCTGCTAATCTCTGCAGAGTGCTGGGCAGAGGTTTCCTATGAAACAACTCTCCTATTTTTGAGCTGAATAAGAAGAAAAGCAAAACCCAAATAGAACTGGAGTCATACAAGTGAAGGGTGATTTGGAAGGTGAAATTCCTGCACAGCACTCAGACTTGCTCCTTCTCTGTGCTGCATCCTTCTACAACTTGTCCCTTCATTCTGAATATCTGTAAATTAAGACTCTTTGCTATGTTAATTAGCAGCTAACAGTTATAACAGAGCTTTAGTCACTGAATTTCTTGGGATTAATTTTCATAAAAATGATGCTAAGGATACACATCTTTCCCAGCACCTTTCTCTCCCCCGCAAACCTCTCTAGGATTTGCTCTTTCAGAAGAGCAGAGCCGGCTCCTTACTTGCCAAACCTCGCTGCAATACCTTCCTAAAACCCACAGTGGAGTGGTGCCAGGCTTTTGCAAAGGAAAACCTTCAATTTGCTCTGGCAGATCCACCAGGACAGGTTTCTGGGTGACAAATGTTCCGAGTACTAACAGCTTGACCTCTTTAAAAGCCGTGACGTCTGTGCGTTATGAAAGGAGGAGCTGGCGGCGGGGCGATGACGGGCTTACCCAAACATGATTCACCTGCTGTTCAAAGGGCAGCAGAGGTGGAGGCAAGCCAGCCCATGGAACAAAAACGCACAGGCAGAAATATTTGTCTGCTCCTTGAGCAGAAAGCTCTGCCCAGGCCACCACTGCTGCGAACGGGCCAGGAGCCCACAGGCAGCTATTTATAACTGTGGTGGAGACACAGGCCTGCTCGTCCTGCCTGAAATCCAGCCCAGGGTGAGTTTAGGGCTGCATTCTGTCTGGCTGAGGGGAAAGGGAACTGCAGGGAGACCCTGAGCAGCCCTCTGCATCTCTCCCCGAGACTTCAAGGGGCTCCATTCTCCACACAGTCAGACACGGCTCTTAGATGGAGTTTGAGTCACTGACTTTGCAAGAGCTCTTCTGTCCTCACCAAGAAGGACACACAGTGCTGGTGGAAATGCTGGAGCTGAAAGAATAAAGACCAGGGCAGAGGATGAGGAAGTCAGACCCTGGAGCTGGCCTGACAGCACAGACATCCCTGCAGAGCAGGCTCTGCCATCTGCAGAGCCCACCTGCTGCCACTTGCAGCCTCCTCTGGCAAAGCGAAAAGGCAGCGCTGGGTGCCCGCCAGCCCTGCTGGCATCTCTGTCACGTGGGTGGGAGCTACACAGGAAAAGTGGAGAAAGGAAGAAATGAGGGAGGCAACACGTACTCGCTTCTGGCTGGGGCAAGGAGCCAAGGCCACAGGAGCTGGTGAGTGAGTGGGGCAGGGCAGCTGGCGAGACCCCAGCTGCAGTGATGGGCCACCACGGCGTCACTCCTGGCCACAGGCCAGGCACATGAACACACAGCAGCTTGGGAAGTTGGCAGCTTCTGTCTGACCCTGCAGACCCCCATTACGAATCCGCTCTCCCCACCCAGAAGATTAAGAGGGTGATGTGACCTCCAGGTGTGGCCCACTGAAATGCAGCTCCCTCTGGACACCAGTCTTCTTGGAAGTGGTGGACCTTGCTGCAATGTAAAGGTGTTCTCAGGGAGTTGGCTCATAGTAAGTTTTCCTCCTTTAATCACTTTGTTATGTTTATATCCATAGGTTTATGTCCATAGGTTTAGGAGGTGCTGAACAGGCCGTGGTGACTTTGGGCTCCTCCTTGGGATCTCCTGTAGATGGAGGATCTTCAGCTTCAATTGAAACACCAATGAAACAATTGCAAGGCATCAAGGCAAGCTTATAGCGCCCTGCACCACAGCCCATGGTCTTGTTACCCACCCCAGGGATTCCCCCGGGATAATGGGAACAGTTCTGATCTTTTTTTATATTCTCTTCTCAGGGGTACATGGTTTGTACGTGACTGCCCATGCTGTGGAAAAAGATGTCTCCATCTATTTTACGTGGGACTTGCTTCCAAGACTGAGTGATAATGTTCTGCCAACCTCCTTGCCAAGATGTTTGGCTCAAGAGACTAAAATGAGCCGGATACGGATCTGGGCTCTCCCGCTGTGATTCTCCAGTTTCCAGAAGTTCAGGCATAAGCCTAGTTACGTGAACAATGAGATAATGTTACTTTGCAGCTCTTTGTCCCACGACTCCATGTGAAAGTCAACTCATTTCTCTAGGAATGATGCTGCCTCAGGCAAAGCCTGTATGAGTCAGAAGGAAAAAATACTAATTTTTTCTTAATTCCGTGACCCTGTTTATGTCTGATCCTCTGTACTGAGAGTCAGGACCTCTCTGAGCTCTCAAGAAGCAGAGTTTCAGGATTTGGGAACAATACCATGTAATTTATATGATTGCTTCCTGCCCAACGCCTGGTCAGCACAGTGCAGAACTCGAATTCCAAACCTCATGGAGCAGTGTGGCAATCTGCCAGGCCTCTGCCAGGCCTGGAGCAGCTCCCCTAACTGCACACAGAGACCTGGGAGCAAAGGTGCTGCTTATAAAAGATGAGCTCAGGACAAAGAGTCTCCCACACCACCTGCTTCCACTTCCTTTTGCTCCGCTTCCCAGGACCGGCTTTGAACCACATGTGGCAAATGGGGAAACCTGGTGGTTGAATAACATCCTGGATCTAGAAATACTATGATGTAAAGAAAGCAAAAATTCCAGGAAGCTGATGTGTTTGTCGACAGGCTTGGGCGGGGGGTGGGGGGGTGATGCAAATAACTCCCTGCATGTTATTTGCACGTACTGAGGTGTAAAAATAATTCCTTAGGCCAACTCTCAAGGCTTGCAGACAGCCAGGATCCAGGTGCAGCGCTGCTGGGGCACAAGTGTGTCTGCACAGGTGCTGAGGCTCTTTGCCTGATCACCCAGCAGGCTGCCTGGCACTTGGGCATGCCACTGTGAGCCCCATGTGGCCCTTGCTCATAGCAACACTCCCTGTCCTTGGCTGGGAGGTGACACTTTCCTCCTTCTGCGGGTTTAGAGATGGGAGAACTTGTTTCACCTCTGTGCAACAGGACTTTCAGGTCTGATGGTGCTGGAGGAAGCTGGTGGGTGGAGAATGGAGAGCAGTGTGGAAAAGTGGCCATGACATTCAGGGTGCACGTTCCTCTTTACAACTGCTTGTGGTGCCTTTGAGGACACGCTAAGGAGCACGCTGGCCTCCTCTCTGAACAAAAAAAGGCAACACCGGGAAGGTGCTGTCACCTCAGAGCCACTCCTTAAACCCTAATGTGTCAAAAACAAGTGTCAATGCTTGCAACAAATATTTATGCACTAAAAATGAGCAAACACAGCTGGTGTGAAATCCCTGATCCCCATGCTGGGCTGTCAGCAGTCTAGACCACATTAATGAGGCTGTGCTGGAGCCAAAGCACAAGCGGACGTGTGGCTGGGAGCCAGAGGAGGAGCTGCAGCAACACCTGGAACTCCTCACCCTGCACTGACCCTGGGCTATTTCTCACCTCTAAAGTGGAAAAAAAAATAAAAAATCCTGTTGTGCTTTGCAAACGGTTCCTACACACAGTGTGATCTGTCCTGTGTTATGCAACACGCGGAGTTCTCATCTGGCCAGCAGAATGGTTAGCATTAAGCATTTAAAGCTTCTTTTTTTTTTTTTTCTTTTGCAGTTATGTACTGAGTCAGCACAAACAGGGCAGTGACAAGAGAAAGCATTCGGAGTTCTGAACCAGCTCAGCTCTGGACGGGTTGAAGAAAACAAAATGTTCTTGCACAGTGGTGCTAATGAAGCCTGGTTTGCAATGGCCTCGCGCGTCGTGGTTGATTGATTTTAAACTGTATTATGCAAAGGCAGTGGCACGTCTGCTCTGCTTGTGAGGCGCTGGAGAGCCCACACATGGTTGGGGAGTGAATCAGGAGGTGAGGGGAAGAATGAGGCAGGTCCCAGGCAAACAGCTTGGTGTCTCCCAGAGGAACTGGCTGGGGTGATGAAAGATGCTGAGCTCCTCACCTGACAGCAGCTGTCCCTGGCAAAGGGCTGCTGCTCCCAGGCTGAGCCACACAAACAGGTTATTGTGCACTTTGCTGCAGTGCTGGCTGTGGCAGCTAAAATCACCCTCGTTCCATGGCTCAGGAGCCAGGAATGTGCCCTTCTTGAGGGGTAATCTGGAGGCAAAACTGGTGAAGCCCCCCAGTGGCAATCTTTTTTTTCAGTCAGTAGCCAGGTTTTGGTGGAAAAACGAGCCATGGTGAGAGCTAAACCATGAAAGGAGAGTGTCTGGTGCGAATGAGCTTTATCCACCTGAGAAATGCCCATGGGAGAACTGCTGGGGGAAGTGATGTGCAAGGTCCTCTGAGGGAGGGGGGAAGGGGGGAAGCAAAGACTGACCCTGCAGATGGGGACATGGAAAATGTCCCCTGCTGGGCAGAGTCCCAGACAGACTCCAATGCTCCCGGGGTGACCGCTGTCCCTAATGCCATGCTCAGCTTTTCAGGGCAGTGTTACCAAACGTCACCTGAGATTTCTCCAGTTTGGAGGGATCACTTAAAAAGATAACGGAGAAAGCAATAAAGCCTATCAAGCCTGCATAAAATGCTTAGTTGTTGAGCTTTTAAAACCACTCACGCACTGTTTAATGTCATTGCAATAGATTTGGAAACAAAACCTGCTCCACAGCCCAAACCTCCGCCAGCCACTCCCTCAGTGGGGCACGGGTTTCACCAGCACTGACTGATCACAGCTGGTGATCTCCCTCCCTGAGCAGCCCTTCTAGTGTGCGCGTGGGTTTGGATTGTTTTTGGGGACACACAAATGAGCCCTTGGGGAATCTGCATCATCCTTATATAAAGTCTGATCTACTAAGCTCCAGAGTTGCCAGATTTCAGCTGCTTTTCTCAGCACCTGCTACGCAAGAGCTGCTGACTTTTTGCTGTACGACTGTGTGGTGTGGGGATGCATTTCCCTTGTGACACTGAGCCCATCCTGGGGGTCTGTGAATGGGAATGGAATTGTCCACATACAAGGTCTGAACTCATTCAGTTCTGGGTAAGTAGAGCATCTGAGGGAGATGCAGTTTCCCGTGTGTGTTGGAGGAGTGTCCCTTTGCCCCAAAACATCCTGCCATGATGGGTTTCCATGGAGGGTAATGCAGAGGCATCTGGTGCAACCCAGCCTCACCAGCCTGCCCTGCTCTGGAGCACCTCAACAGCCAGCACCCCACTCCCTCTCTGGAGAGCCTCAGACAGCTGAGGGACCCCGGGTATCCTGTGCCAGCCACTTTGGAGCATCCCACCCTCCTGTCCCCATCACAGAGCACCCTGTGTCCCGCAGGACTTGTGCCTCAGCCCTGCTCCACAGCACCCTGGATACCCCAGGCAGCCCGCACCGTGGATGGCTCCAAATTGCCCTGGCCCAACTCTGGGGCACCTTGGAACACCCGCCAGCACTCTGCAGCTTGACCCTGCTTCAGGGTGCCCCAGACCCCCTGGGACTCCGTGCCCAGCTGGTCCAGAGCTCTCCTCCGTCCGGCGCACGGCTTCAGTTCGCGTGTCCGGCTCGTACCCCGCAACCCGGCTGCTCCGGAGCCCCCCAACATCCCCGCCTCCAGGCTCCGGGGGGATCGGCAGCGGAGCCCCCAGCACCCCTGCATCACGGCTCGGGGGGTCAGCACCCACCCGCACAGCAACCCCCAGCCGGGCCCG
>VZTF01000681.1:1050646-1102203 GCA_013397755.1 Cnemophilus loriae
CGGCTTTAGGGACAGCTCCCCCGACTGCCGCCATGAGCGGCCCCTCCGGCCGCAGCTCCCCGCCGCCCGGGGAGAACCCTTCCAGGCAGCCCCTCGGGCTGGACCTGCTGCGCTGCCCCTGCTGCCGCCTGCTCCTTTGGGAGCCGGTGACCGCGTCCTGCGGTCACTCCTTCTGCAAGCCGTGCCTCGGCGGGGCCGGGCCGTCCCGCTGCCCGCTGTGCCAGGAGCGGCTGGAGCTGCTGGGCGTCGGGGAGGCGAGGTGCAGCGTGGTGCTATGCGGGATCCTGGAGCGATGCGTGCAGCGGGAGCGGCGGCTGGCCGGGCTGGCGGAGCGCGTCCGCGACCGCCTCGCCCGCGGGGACGCGCGGGAGGCGCTGAGGATGGCGCAGAGAGGGGTCGAGCTGGGTAAGGACCACCGGGCTCGGGGGCTGGGAGTGCGGATGGTGGGGTGCGAGGGGCCTGCCCATCAGCCTGAGAGACGGGGAGGCACGGGCTGGGCTGTTGCAGCAGGTGAGTACCAATGTGGGTACCAATGTAGGTCACCGTGTCCCAGCAGCTCGGTGCGCTCCGAGCCTGCACGGTCCAGAGCTGGAAGACGTGGGAAGCTGGAAGTGTTGTAAGGGAGGGCTGGTGAGGATGGGGATGGGAAGGGGGAGCGCAGCTGGTGGGCATTTCTTCCATATCCGTGGATGTGCCGAGGTGTTGGGAGCGGTGGGCTGCCGGGCAAACCGCGCTGCTCATCCCCTGCCAGGGCCGCGGCCGGGGCGTGCCGCCTGTGCCCCATCGGCCACGTGCTTCTGGAGAGGAAAGAGCAGCAGACGCTCACGTCTTGCAGCGCGGCAGTATTTCAGGGTCAGAGGAAGAGCTCTGCCCAGGGGGTGACCATTATGTAAAGTGGTTGGGACTTGTCCAGTCCGGGATGGACACGTCTTCTCCCCCAGAGCCTGGCTAGGACACAGCCTTGGCGGAGCTGCTGTGCCAGCCCCATCGTGCAGGTCAGCCCCCGGCCCGGCCCCTTCTGCAGCCGGCTCTGGCGAGGCATTTGCCTGCAGGGCCTGGATCGGGCCCGGGAGGTGGGGTTTGATCTGCTTTAATGTGTGGCTGTAAGTGGATTTCTTGGAAAGTAATACTTAAATAAAAGGGGTTATACAATGTGTGTGGAACAGGGGGTTGGGGCGACGGAGGCAGAATTTCTTTTCTCCACGGCGTTTCTATGACAGCACTGAGCTCTCCTCCCGCAGCGCAGGCTCTTATTCATCGCCTGCTGCGAGACGAGTGCCAGAGGTTCAGGGTAAGCCTGGAAACGAAGGGCTGAGCGGACCAGTCGATCCTGGTGTTGGCAGCAGAAAACGGGTCCTTTTATGCAACCTGCAGAGGCATCCGTCTCTCCCTGCACACCCTCCTTCAGAGTAAAGGCACAGGCACGCTTCTCTAGTATTTATTTGCCAGGCTTTTGCCTGATTGAGGCGTACAATTACACATTTCTTTAAAAATCCTTTGTTAGTATAAAGAGGAAACATTGCAAACTCTGTCCTCGCTCTTCCCTGCACGTTGTGTTCCCCGAAAGACAGGGAAGTCTGGCTGAGGGCAACAAGGAAATTGCAGTCACAGCCTCAGCTCTGGTGAACCTGTGCTTGCTGGGGCTGCCAGGCTCAGCCACGTGGGTGGTGCTTTCAGGATGTGTTTTCCAACTCCTGCAGCCTGCAGCCAGCTTTTGGCTGCACGACTTCTTACAGGCTGCCTTTCACTTTGAAACAGAACCGCTGATAAATGTTTGACCCATGGGAATGTTTTATTTGTGGTTCAGTGTGGCGCGATGGGCCAGTGTGCAGTGCCCTGCTCAGCCCAGCCTTGATGCTGCTCAGACCAGCTCGCTTTGCTTGGGTGGAAATAAACTGTCAACTTTTTATCTTCATTCTTTCTGAGTGAACAACAGAAAAATTCACTGTAACGTGTAGCACAGGAGGCCCTCTGACATGCCTGGAGCGTGGAGGCTGGCGAGTCTGTGAGACTGCCAGCTGGCTGATGGCCCTGGTGTGTAATGATATCATACATCAAAAATAGCTGCAGCAGCAGAGAAATGCGGAGTTCATTGCCCTGTTTTACACATCTGGGGTGTTTTGTTGTTTTTTTTTTTTTTTTTGCCAAATCAGTCGCTGGGCTGTGCAAATGTTTGGACGGGTTTGCCCACGTGGAAAATAAGCCTCTAGACTTTGTACCTATTTGTTCATCCCTACCCTTTGTTAGGGGCTGGGATATTTCATCTCTGGATGGGTGCTTGTGGGACGGGGTACTGAGCAGCAAGTTCCCATGTTTCCTGACTCGAGCCCTAAGGTCTTGGCTAATATTAGAAAAGAATACAAGCTCCCAGGGACCAGGTGTTGCTCTGCTGCACAGCTCAGCATGGCCAGTCGAAGAGTGGTGCAGGAGTGGCTGTGCCTGGCTCTGCTGCTCTCTGGGGTAGGGTGACACCAGGCAGGGAGCAAAGTCTCCCTGTGCTCCGTGCTGGGCACAGGACAAGGAGGCAATAGCCATGGCAGAGTTTCCTCTGTGATGAGAAGTGGTGCGTGCCTGGGCAGGGTGACAGCAGAGGCAGGCAGGGAAATGGGGAGATGCTTCCTGCACCCAGCTGTCGTGGAGCTGCCGGTCCTGACCTGCAGTTAGCTGGCAGAGCTGCATCAGCACCGTGTTTGAACCGGGCCAGGAGGAAGTGCTGCCGGGTTTGGAAGTGCAGGAGAGACATCATCAACAGTGATGTTTCCTGATGATTGCTGACCAGCTGGCAGCCAGGCCCATGGAGCCAGCTTGCCCCTGAGAGAGCTCCTGGCCCTTCAGCAAGGTGATGTTGCCCACATATTTGCCACAGCAAATGCAGCAGCAGCGCCTGCAAATGGTGCTTAATTTATGATACAAGGCTGGCCTCAGTGCCAGCATCCTGCAAGGCCACCACATGTTACCTGTGCTGGACCTGCTATCATCCCACAGGGAACTGGAGCCAGTGGGGGGACCTGCATGACACTGGAGGCCTCCCCAAATTTTTTTTTTTGTTGACCAGGGAGCAACAAGTCCCCAACCCCAACCCTCAGCAGCTTTGAGCCGATGCTCAGAGCTGGGGGGATGCAGGGCTAGCTGCACAGACCTGTTTCCTGAAGTAGAAAACCAGCACTGCACTGGATGTAGGTCACCTCCATGAGCTGTGATATAACGGGGTGGGTCTGGGCATCTCTGCATTTCAAACCCACAAACATTACCACACCTGGTTACCCCATGAGTGTGGGCTCTTGGCGTGCTGCTTCCTCGCTCTCCCTGACATCCCCCAACCCAATTCTGCCACTGGCAGTGCTGATAGGAAGGAAGGTCTTTATGTGGTTTTCTGAGGCAGGAAAGAAGAGGATCTCACTGCCAGTTATTTAGGAAGAGGCAGGAGCATGGAATGCTTGGTGTCCTGACTAGCAATGGCTGTGGGACCTGTGCCTCCCCAGCACCCTGACATCCCATCAGTGGCATCTTGCTGACAAGGAACTGGATGTTCAATCCTCTTCCTCTGTTTTGGGAAATCTCAGCCTTTTCTCATGCTTGGAAACCCCAGGTCATGTGGTGCAGGCAGGTTCTTACACCCTCCTGGCTTCTTATCTGCCCCAGGAGAGCAGTGACAGCCAGGTGGGTCTGGGGATTCAGGCACCCAGCACTGCAGTCCTGTTTGGTAACGTGTTATTGTGCCTATGCTGGGTGAGTCACATCACAGAGCCTGCCACGTCCACAGCCCTGTAGGGACTACATGTATGGTAGAGCTTTTTTGCTGCATCCCAAAAAGATGGATGAAAGCCCAGATCCCAGCATAGCTGAGCCCTGTGGCAGTGGTGGGGCCTCTTGGCTGAGGATGTTTGGGGAAGATGAGGGAAAAAACAAAGGGAAGAGCCTCAAACAATTTAAAACTGGTTATTTAGGGGAAATAATTTCCTTGCAGTGACTTACAGGGCCTGTGACTCCTGATGAAGAGCACTGCAGGACCAGGCTGTGCTCAGTGTGAGGCAGTGGCACAGGGACTGCCCCACTGTGGTGACCTCTCCCCAGGCTCATCCAGCCCCACTGCCTCAGCATGGGCTCATCTCACGAGTGACCGTGTTTCTCTTTCCAGCCCTGGACTCCAGCTCCCTGCGGCTGTGCCGGGCAGAGGCGTTGGTGGCACTGGGGCAGTATCCACAGGCACTGGAGGATCTGGATGCTGTGTGCAGGGCTGAGCCTGGAGAGCACGAGGTGAGTGAAGGCTGCATTCGCTGGAGCCAAATCTTGCTGTACAGGAGCAGTTTCCCCCTCTCCTGAATTCTCCATTGGATTCATCCTGCTCAGAAATGCACTTGGCAGACCCATTTGGTTGCTAATCCAGGCAACAGGTGCTGTGTTGCTCTCACAGGAGAGGTCTGGCACCGTGTCCATCCTTCATTCCTTCTCCAGCTCTCCCTAGGCTTGGCTTTTGCAACTGCTGCACTTTGGAGAGTCCTGGTTGTTTTTAGGCAGGTCTAATCAGGGGAGCAGCGACACGTCCGGGTGCTTTGGCTTGGGATGGGAGCAGGCAGGAGGCAGGAGGGACCTTCCCTCGGGGCTGGCATAGGAGTGGAAGGGGCACATGCTCAGGTGGTCACTGTCCCGTAGTCACCACGTGTTTTTTCTGCTCTGCAGGCCTTCTTCAGGAAAGGGAAGGTGCTCCTTGAGATGGGGCAGAGAGCCGAAGCCCTGCTGGCATGGGAACACTGCCTGACACTCAGTCCCCATTTCCAGCCGGCTCGCAGAGAGATGGAGAAGGTGTGTGGGCTCTGCCATGGCGGGTTCCTGTGCTTTCACATTGCACAGGGAGATGTCCTTGTCCTCTGAAGGACTCAACAGAGTGCTCAGCCAGCACAGACACCTCCTGCAGTGAGCAGAAGGGTGCTTTGGGGAAAAAAAGGCAGCCTGTCAGCCCTCCCACCTCCTTGCTTTTTCCTCCTAGCATCCCCCAACCCTTGCTTTGTCTTTGCAGATCATCGTGGAAGCTGATGCTCCTCAGCCATGCACGGCTGCTGCACACCTGGGTGATGCTCACCTGAGCTCAGCTGGTTCCCAGGTCAATGGAGGGAGCCCAGCGCTCCCATCTTCCACACAAGCTCAGGTAAGAGCCTGCAATATCTGAGTCTGCAAAGAAGACTTAATGTCCCTCTGGGACATCCCAGTTGTGATGGGAAAGGAGGTGTGATAAGGGGAGGCTGTGCAGGACACGTAGCCATGTTTACCTGGTTGTGTGCTGGGATGAGAATCTGCAGGTGGTGGAGGGTGGGAGAGCAGGTACCATCAGGGCTGATGCTGTGGTGACTCAGGAAACAGAGGAGACTTCCTCTCTCTGTTCATCTCACTACATTCAAGGAAAAAAAAAAGTGAGTTTCAATTTTTTTTAATCTAAAAATACATTTGAGGATCATTCAGACCATTAGCAGCTGTTAAGGGAAGCTTGTATTTTCCTCTTTGCCTTCTGTAAACAAATTTAGCAGGTTTGGAGAGAGGATGGAGTTCAGAAGATGGATTCAGATACACCCAAATAGCAGTTGGTAGGTCTGGACAGAGTGAACCCATGTTTTAACCATGGGCAGCAATGTCCATGAAGGCCATGCTCCTGCTGTCCTGCAGATGCAAGGTGTTAGTGTAAGGCAACACACCGGAAAGCTTCCCGGTGCCATTGGGCTTGGTGGGACATACGGGGCTGTGCATTCAGAGGGAGAAGAGAGTTTGGGCTCAATTTCATCTTGCTGTGCCTAGGATCAGGAGGGAGAGCTGGCAGATGGCCGAAGGGATGCTGGGTCTGAGCACAGCCAGGGCACAGCCACCCTTTCCCGGCCGGGACAATGGCAAGAACTGGAGACTTTGGCAGAGAGTCAGGGCCACTGGTTGTTGGGTGAGTGTTATCAAAGGTACAACAATGTTGTGTCATGCAAAATACTTCTTTGAAATCCATTTTGGCACTGAAAGCTTGGTGTTTGCACTGTGTCCAGCTCAGCAAACAAATATCCCAGGGGCACATGGTGGGGCAGCTCTGGCCAGGACGTTGGCTGCTTCTCATGCACGTGAGGAGGATCCACCTGATCTTCATGTGTTGAGCTGGTGAATGTTTGGCTCCAGCTTGGTGACACATTCTTGCTAAAGCCAGTCATCACTTGTTCCCTGTGTGGAGTCAGGGAGTGGCTTTCTTTGGGTTTAGATGGGTTTTGGTTTAGGTTAAATTTCTGTGTGGGGGACAGGACATGCCGTGAGCTGGGCAAGCAGCACCTCCATCAGCATTAACTTGCCACCAGTGTCCAGGCAGGTGGCTGCCACATACCTGGGTTTGCATAAAGCAGTGATGGCTCATGGCAGGTCTCCAGAGACTTCCATCCTGGAGCTTTTTGGGCCACTTCACTGTGCAGTGCCTCAGTCTCCCTGTCTGCAAAAGGAGGACATACCACCTTCCTCTACCAAGTACCACGAGACCCACTGACACACCAGCCATGGATGAACACAGATGGGTTAATAGAGGGATTTGTGTTGCATTTCCTAGTGGTTTTGTTTTTCTTTGACACTTTAAAAGCATTTCGTGGTGCAGTTATGCCTCAGAACGAGGTCAGAAAGCAAAGATTAATTTTCTGTATTGAAATGGGGGATTGTCTTCTCTTTTGCCACTAGATAACGAGGAGGAAACAGCAGCAGCAAAGTGTACCCAGCCATGCCTCGAGGAGTCACTGAGTGTATCTGACTTGGAGTGCTCCCTCTGCATACGGTGAGTTGTCTAGCAGGAGAGCTTTTAGGATGAAGAATTAGCACCTGCTGGATTTTCTTTACCGGTGTAAATCTTTTTTCACATCTTAATAGCAAGCTCAGTCCTGAGTACTGCTGAGATGTAGGTTTTGGTAGAGATAAGAGGGGGAGGCAGGGGCTCAGATCCACCAGGCTGCAGGGGCTCAGATCACCCTGTCTCAGGGCACAGCATCACTGGGGCTGTCCCCAGGGACACGGGTGTGGAGGTGGGCATGTTCAGTGGGGTCAAAGACCAAAAGCAGTGGTCGCCCTTTGTACCTGCAGGCTGGGACAGGAAGGTGTGTGTTGCCCAGGAAAACTCCATCCATGATGGGGCTGCTGCAGACCAAGAGAGGAGTATTTCTGAGCTCTTTGCCTGGTGCAGCTAGAAAAGGGAACAGGGTAGAGCCTGTGTTTGTCTGCTGGCTCAGGGCTGGGGAGGGACTAAAAAAAAACTGCCACAGGGCATGCTGAAACCAGGCTGTTATTCCTGGTGTGTCCCAGGACGTGGAGCAGTTGTGCAAGTGGCTGCTGGCAGAGAGCTGGGTGGGTGTTGCACTGCCAGACACACAAGTCGGTCAAGGTCTCCTGCATGGCAGCTTTTTCCAGATCTGTGCATGGGGGAGAGAGATTGAGGCTGCATCTGATCTGACTTATGTGAATTGGGGTCTCTTATGAAAGAAGAAAACAGTGTTCAGGAGGAGTCAGGGCTTTCCCGAGACCTTAATTTCATTTCTGATCCTGGAGCTACCTGTGAGCAACTCGAGTGCTTGCTGCTGGCACTGCTCCTGGAGCAGGGGAGAAGGAGGTACTTTCCTGTCACTGCTGTTTGGATTACACACCACTGTGACTGTCTGGGGAACCACAGCCCTGGCAGGACCAAGGGGTGCTATTTGTGTACTGATGGGGTCCACTGGGACCCCATGGAGACCCTGCAGAGAGGGGGAGCAGAGCTCAGGCCTGGAACAGTTCTCATCTTACCTCATTGTGCAAGCCCAGCAGTCTGAGCCTAGACTTTCTAATTAAAGGACTAATTAAAGTCTCTCTCTGCCAGACTTATCTGTGCTCCTTTCCCTTTGTTGCTCTCTGCAATCCACTGACTCTGATCATCCTTTGCAGGATGTTTTTCGAGCCGGTGACGACGCCCTGTGGTCACACCTTCTGCAAGGAGTGCCTCGAACGCTGCCTGGACCACCGGCCCAGCTGCCCCCTCTGCAAACAGAGCCTGAGAGAGGTGAGGGCACGAGTCCCACAGGATGGAGCCCGAGGGAGAGCTGGGAACCAGCTCCTGCTGCTGGCTGCGTGCCCAGGGCTGGGGTGGGAAGGTGCAGTGCTCTTACATTAGCAGCTCCCTGGCACCACGGTGTCAGCTCCACTCACATGGGAATGACCAGGCAGTTGATAATTAAGACCAAGAGATTCATTTCCACAAGATGCCACAGTGATTTAGTGAGATTGTAAACAGGAGAAGAGCGAGAGAGAGCGAGAAGCAAATGCTAATTACTTTAAAAAATGGAAATGGGTGGAAAACCTGTTAGCCTGGAGATTTGATTTAATCTTTAATGAAAAGGGATTCGGATGAGGCCATCAGGGAAATTAGGTTGTCATACAAGGACTGCATCACTGTCACAGACAGGACGCTGTGTTGGACGGGCCCTGGCTCTGAGCTGTGTCTGGAGGTCTCAGTGGAGCTGACATCCCATCCTGCTTGATGGCTCAACATCCCCCGATAGGTTTTATCCTTGACTTTCTCTGGTCTAAAATTACCTTCAGTTCCAATAAAAGTGAGCGTGATTCAGAGTCCAGCAGGGCCTCAAGGGCTTCCTCCCTGCTCTTCTCCAACCTATTTTTGGGTCCAATTCCTTTTAGTACCTGAAGGCTGGGAGGTACAGCCCCACGGTGCTGCTGCAGGACATCATGCTGGCCACCTTCCCCACACAGCTGGCTGAGCGCCGGGAGCTGCACCGGGCGGAGATGGCAGAGCTCTCCAAGTAAGCAGGGACTGCTCATGTGTGTGTGTGTGTGTGTGTGTGTGCACATGGGGACTGGAAGGGACCCTGAGAGGGCTGTCCACACCCCATACCGTTGCTCTGGCTTGGTTCTGCTCAAGTGATGTCTGTGCCATCTCCAGGACCGCATTGCAGCAGTGCTAGGTGGGTGTGGACATGCCCCGTGGAGCACCTGGGGGTGAGGGACCATCTTTACAAGGAGCTGTTTTGTGGGCAGAATCTGTCCTTGGTCTCTTGGTGAGCCAGGTGGAAGCTTTGGTGTTGCTCTGCTCACTTCTTGTGGTAAAGGACGCATCTGGTTTGGGGGAGCAGCTGATACAGAGCCACTGGGATGGAATTTGCTTGGAGAGGCATCACAGTGGTTTCTCTTTCTGTCCCTCAGCCTGACCAAGAACATCCCCATCTTCGTGTGCACGATGTCCTTCCCTGGCATCCCCTGCCCCCTGCACGTCTTCGAGCCTCGGTACCGCCTGATGATCCGGCGGTGCCAGGAGAGCGGCACCAGGAGGTTCGGCATGTGCGTCTATGAGAACGGGAAAAGGTGAGCTCCTGGGCAAGCTTCCCCCTGCCCCAGCTGATTTGCCCCTCTCTGCCCCAGCCCCAAAGGTCTAAATTACTGAGTAGTTCAGAGAGATTTCCTATCAGTGGCATCTCGCAGATAAAATCAGCAGGGAGATGGTGCATTCCCCACACTGCAGAGTGAAATGGGATCAAGGAATGAGGCCAGCACTGGATCTGCACTGAGCCAGTGGTGGCTGTTAAATACAACATTCTTGGAACAGCTTCTGACTCACGATGTCTCTGAGCTCCATGGTTCTCTGGCTGTGACCTCCAGCTCCTCTTAGTGAGCACTGGGAGGAGACTTGATTGAATGTCTGAATTTGCCCCTGCCCAGACAGCTTGTTCCTGGGCCTTTTCCTGCGTTGGAGATGGTACCTTCAGGAGAAGCAACTCTCTCACCACCCATTACCCCAGCTCAGCCCCTGTTTTCTGCCCCTGTGTCCCTGCAGCTTTGCTGACTACGGCTGCATGCTGGAGATCCGTCAGGTGGAGCTGCTGGCAGACGGGAGGTCCTTGGTGGACACCATCGGCCGGCAGCGGTTCCGGGTGCTGAGCCGCGGGCACAGGGACGGCTACCACACCGCTGACATCGAGTACCTGGAGGACAAGAAGGTGAGCGCAGGGCTGGGCTAAATCCTGGGCTGCAGTGGGACAGAACCTCCCCGTGGACACCTGTGTCCCTCTTGCCTCCGTTCAGGTGTCCGGGGAGGAGCTGCAGGAGCTGCAGTCCCTGCACGAGAGCACCTATCGCCTGGCCCAGCGGTTCTGTGAGCACGGAGACCTCACCTCTAGGCACATTCTGATGCAGCATGGGCCACTGCCAGAGAAGGAGGAGGACATCCAGGTAATACCCAGAGGGAAGGGTTGCACTAAACAGAGTACCAAGAGAGCCTCTGAAGCAGGGCCGTTCCTGCACTAACCACCCTGCTTCCCTACTATGAACAAAACAAATCCAGTTTTTCACCCCTGTTACAGCATCTCTCATTCAGAGAATTGGTAGGGCTTGTCTTGTAAAACTGCTTGATGTTTCTTTATGGTTTTAAACTGTTCTTGGAAACTGAGCACTGAGTTCTAAAATCTTTCCCAGAGTCTTTTCCTAAATGAGAACTGAGAAACTGAAGTGTGTGGGTTTGAAAACACTTTGGGAAAAAGAAACCAAACAAATTGGCAAAGAAGCGAACCCTGCAGCTTGTTGAGTCTGCAGTTTCCTTTCTCATTGTGATCCTTTGAGACAGCCATAGCTGGCCAGAGGTGAGGAGCTCAGAGGACAGGATCCAATTTGCTTATTATACTGCTCTGATAATTTCAGATTCTGTAGGAAAAAAATCCCAAAGTTTAATTTTCACTCCTTTAAGAAAGTGTTTCCTCTCTGGATCATTACAAATGTACTCTTGCTGGCTTGTCCCAGGCTGAGGCTGTCCTGGCCAGCAGTCATGTTAATGATGTGCTCAGGAATTACAAAACGACTCAGCCTCCTTCAGCTGAATCGGGCTTTTCCCTCTTGGTTTGGCTCAGGTTATAAAAATGCCGCTCTACAAAAGTAGTGCCCAACAGCTGTGCCTGCCTGGCCTGCACCTCACCTCTTCGAGTGATGGCCAATGTCCCAAAAACACTGAGCATGCAGGATTTGGCCCGTGTTTACCAAAAGCACTGGCTTAAACAAGGAAATGCACAAGATGCTTCACTGTCTCTTTAGTATGGACTTTTTACCAGCTACATCTGTGTCTGGAGGGCCCCTGGGGAATGCTTGTCTGGAAATTAAATTAGTTCATCCAGCAGTTTTGAGCTTGGACCAACAAAAGGGCTGCTCAGAGGAGTACCTTGGCCAAAGCTGGCGTTGCTGTCCTGACAAGAGCAACTGTTTCCCATCAGCGATGCTGCCTGAAGGCCACCCCTGCATTCACCTCGCAGCTCCTGACGTGGGAGTCTCTCCCTCTCTCCTCTGCAGGCTTCGGCAGACGGCCCGACATGGTGCTGGTGGCTCATCTCCATCCTGCCCCTCGACCCGTCCTACCAGCTGAACCTCTTCTCCTGCACGTCGCTGCGCGCCCGCCTGTCGCAGCTGCAGCACATCCTCACGGCCCTGCTGCAGCAGCCCCCGCCCCGGCACCTCCTGCCCGAGCGCAGCCCCCGGGGCCGCGTCTGACCCGGCCCTGCCCTCCCTCGGACACACCTCCACCTTTGGGTTTCTCTGTATTGCTCCACGGTTTGCGTGTGGTTTGAGCCCTCCCCCCCCCACCACTCCCCACCCCAAAAAAAGCGACCTCAGCGATGAGCTGGGCACCCTCTGCCCAGCTGCGCCGGCAGCGACGCTGTGCCGTCCATGCTACCTCCGTGAGCTGCTTGGTGCCACTGCTGCTGTCCTGTGCCACCAAAGGGGATACTGGGATGCAGGGCTGGGCTGTCTCTCCAGAGCCAAAATCACTTGCTTGAGTGGCTTCTGCACAGGGGAGGATTCTCCTTAGGGCAGAGGACTGAGTGCAGGAATTGCCTCAGTTTCGGTTCTTTCACTTTGAAGGACAACTTAAGGGTTTTACAGATGGTCCTGCCCCATGCAGCAGATTTAGAGGCTGGGGAGAGGTGGCCATTGCGGAAGCAGAGAAGTGCCGATGGCTTCCCCCAGCCTCGGGAGCTGACGGCTCTGTCACTGCTTACAGCTTTGACTTAGTTTGTATTTGAACAAGAAGAAAGGTTAAATTAAACAATCTGAAACTCACGGTCCTGCTCCTAACCACCACCTCCATGGCCACATGGTGAGGAGATGGTTCTCTTTGAATGCTCTCAGGTCCAGACATCCCCTTCCTAGTGCTCTGCTCGGTGCTGGGCTGTGTTTGCTCACCAGAGCCTTCCCCAGGACACTGCCAGCCACTCCCCTCACTGCCGGCTCCAATGCTGTGAAGTGCCGTGGGAGGGGGGATTCTGTCGGCTTTGGTGCTTTTCGCCCTACCCAAAGGCTGCTGTTCCCTACCCTGGCTGGGTTCAGGTTACAGGGTCGGACCTGGGGGCTGGGAGCAGCTGATAGCACAAGGGAGTTAAGTCTGGGAGTTTTCTTGTGAGGCTTTCTGCTCCTTGGCTAATGCCATTCCCCTCTGTTCTGTGTTTCTTGTGAACTTTCTGCCTCCTCAGGAGAAAATGAGGATCTGAGCCGAGGCTGGACCCTTGCACTTGTGACCCAGAATAGTTCAGGATACCCCAAAAGAGCACAGTGAAGTCAAAGGGATCCAAATCTCTAGAGAGGCAGGGAGGGGGTAGGATCAGTGACCAAGGCTGTGAGCCACATGTCAGGGGAGCGAGTGCTTGGCTGCTACTTGTCTCTAGACACAGGGCAAAGACTCTCTCTGGACAGACCAGACCTCCATGGAAGTCCTGAAGATTTGGGATTTTTGTCTTTCATCCATAATTTCAGTGGCTTGGGGTTCAATTCTAGGAGTGACGTCCACTTAGTTGTTGGATTAACATTGCTTCTGGAATTTTATCCCTGCATTTCTCAAAGGTTCCACACCCCCTCAGAGAGCTGTGGGAGAGCAAATCAGTGCAGTGATCCTTACTGCAACGTGTTGCTAGGCTGAGCGTGGGGTGGGAGACTAAGTGTAGCTCCAGAGAGGTCCCTGCTCAGGGCCACCACCTTGCCCTGTCCTTCTGTCTCCAGGAGTGAGAAGTCTGTGTCCCTCCTCTCCAAGTGCCTCCCTGGAGCAGTGACAGTCAGGAACTGAGGCCTTGCTCTCCAGGAACCTCTCTGAGCACGGGGCAGCTGAGGACAGCTCAGAGCTGGATTTGCTCCTCTATCTTTGAGCTGTTCTGCTGGCCCAGGAGCACCACGACTCCCATGGAGCCATATCCCCGGGATGTCAGATTGGCGTGGGCTGGGGTAGCTGATGAAGGGATGCTTTGCAGTCCCAGGGCAGGTGGCAGGATGACACTGAAGTTTGGGAAGTGCCTTTCTTTTCCCCAGGGTCAGTGTAGGCTCACCCAGTGAGATCCCTACCCCAAGCCACTCACCTCCTCCCTGAGCTGCCTTTTCCCCGGGGTTGAGAGGTCCCTGTGGGTCCCTCCAGCAGGGGGTTGGCATGGAGGGAGATGCAGGGAGAAGTGTGGCTCTGCACCGTGTCACACTGGGGAGGAGCCAGGGACCAGAGCCACATCTGCCTGGCTGCTTTGGGAAGGGATCCGTGCAAATCGCTCCAGTTTGCTTGGAGCACCTTTGTGGTTTTTATTACTATCTTTGCTCTTGGAATTACATTTTCTTTCTGGTCATTGAAATAAAGACCTTTGTTGTTGTTGTTGTTGTTGTTGTTTTGTTGCTGGTGTTTAACTTTCAGCTGCTCATTAATAAAAGTGCTTGGGCATCCCCAGGGAGATCTGGGGACATGCCCTGGCCTTCAGACAGCAAGGCAGGCACGATGACCATGGTCAGGCAAGTGCAGATGGCAACAAAGGGAAGAAATAAAGTGGTTTTGCTCAGAGAAAGTGCATGAAACAAGACAGGAGGAATGAACTCCTGCCTGTCATTGCAGCTAAAGGCTTTGGGGAGGGATGGGAACTGGGAGATCAGTCCAGTAGGGATGCTGACCAGTGTGGGATGACCTTGGAGGCAATGTCCCCAAATGCTGTGGCCAGCATCTGTCTCTGTCCTGCCTTTGCAACCATGGGCAGAGGGCTGGGAGTAGGTTAGCTTTTGGCAGCTGGCATTAGGGATGAGAGATGATCCAGGGAGATGTGCATGGGATCTAAACTGAGAGGGTGGTCCTGGATGGAAGGTGATGTCCTGCTGGGACCGCTCTCACCTGTCTCTTGCTCCCATCTCGCCTCTTCCCTCTACTTCCCGAAGGCGCCATCCAGAACCAAGGGCAAGAAGGGAACTGCCCAGCAGTGCTGTGCACCTTTCCTGGGAACATGGAACAGCTGTAGCAGAGAGGGAGAGGGCTCGAGTGGTCTGAGATGGCAGATAACCCTGAAAAGGTGTCACGCCTCAGAGCAGTGTCCCTCATAGCCGATTAGTAACTGCTTCCATGAGGAATTATACCTTGAATTCCTCCCCAGCAGTGCTCTACAGAAGCAGCTGTGCCCTGATGAAGCTCAGCTGTGAGCTGTGGCTGGTGCCAGCCCTTTTGGTGGCTCTGGCAGCCCAGGCTTTGTGCCCGAGCTGTGGCTGGTGCGTGCCCAGGACTCTGGAGCTGACAAGGATCCCTTTGCCGTGTTGCCCTGCTCCCACTAGATGTCAGGAAGAGGCTGAGTGCGGGCGAGGAGGAAGGCACAGCAGAAGGGATGTGCAGCATCAGCTGTTGCCAGAGCCTTGGCTTTTCTCACCCTCAGCCCCAAAATCAGCCCTACTCCCAGCCCTGGCCCAAACCGGGCTGCCCCGAGCTCTCCATCAGCACAGGAGAGCTGGGGACCTGTGCAGGTCGCTTTGAGTCCACCTCCAGCTCCCCAGCAGGTCTGTGCTGCAGGCTCCTCTCCCCACTCCAGCCAGTTTGCTCTCTCGGGACTGGAGCAGGGCACGGGGGCAGCTGGGGGTGTCCTGCTCCCCATCCTCTTCCAGCCTTCGTGCCCCTGCTGGGCACGGCCTCAGCTCAGAGATGGGAGATGAAGCAACCCTTTGTCCCAGCACACAACTGGGGCAGAACAGAATTCCACAGCCCCTTCTGAAGGCAGCCCAGGCATCTCTCAGCCCCACTGGCATGACCAGTTGTTTCACTGAGCAGTTTGGATCTAGTTGGGACGGGTTGGCAAAGACCTGGCAACTTCCGCGCTGCCCCTCTCCTAGCCTTGCCACGAATGTCTGCATGGGTGAGGGGACTGCAGGTGACAGCTTCAGCCCCACAGCAGCAGCCAGAGCCAGGGGTAGATGGGTCTGTCTCTGTGTGGGCTCCTTAGTGGCAGTCAGGGCCCAGGAGGAACCAGGCACCCGGACTTGCAGCACAGGAGGGCCTGACTCCTGTGCCACTGCGGTTTACCTGCTACCTGAGGATTTGAGTTCCTCCCCTGTGCATCCCAACAACACCTAGTAATGATTTCTGACCTTTATGTAACACCACTCTGGATTTTACAGGCAGGAACGGGGGTGGGAAGAGGAAATGTGCTGCCCAGGGTCACCCAAGGGCCCTGGTGTTCACTCTCCAAATGTGCCCTCCTCCCACCCCACCCAGCCTTCCTCTGTGCGTGCTGGGGTGTATCCTGCACCTGTTTTTACATCTTTGGGGAGGTGTAAACCAGTTCTAGCACTGGCTCTACTTCCATCACCCCAAAATGTGATGTCCTCCCCAACAGCACCATTTCCTCCCTTCCTGTTCAACACCTTCAAATCGAGACATGGGTGACAACTTCCCTCACCTAACAGTGTGGGCAAGCAATTAGATAAAGAGGTAAATAATTAATACAGCAGGTGTCAGACTGTGCCTCATCTTTCTTTAACAAATGGTGCATTTCCAAACTAATTAGACCAGCAGGTACTTGAGAGAGCGGAAAATCAACACAAGATTGTTCGAGCTAAGATTTTCTTCTCTAGCAATGCTACATTCGTGCTGGAAGAGGAGCACGGTACATGTTAAAGTTAATGAAGGTGGGAAGAAAAAGAATAAAAACAGCACCTAGTTTTTTCCACCCTTTAGCAATACCAGTTGGTGCAGTGAAAGACGGGTCGCATTGTTCCTGCTCTTTCAAAAGTAAAAAAAAAAAAAATAAAAAAAATAAAAGCAGCAAAGGAAAGCAATGAAGACAGATGTGCCATCTCTTTCAAGAAACTCACCCACGGGATGTATTCAAAGCTGGAAAATGACAAGTGATGAAAAAAAAGTGACTGCTGGAGCAGTTGGAGTGGGACCTGCCTGTTCACCTGGAGAAATGGTAGAATCTTAGAAACACTGAATATCTTTAGTTAGAAGGGACCCACGAGGAACATCGAGTCCAACTCCTGGCCCTGCACAGGACAACCCCGAAAATCACACCATGACAATGTTTGGGATCTCATGATGGTGCTGTCCCTTCCTCTGGCCAGGCTGCATGAGGGCGTGAACTCCACCCCTGTCGGGTACAGAGCAGAGCGTGGTGATCACGGGCATGTGCCGAAGGTGACCCAGGGCACAGATCAAGTGGCAGCTGGACAAACGCCTTTGTCTCCTGTGCAGTGGCATTTTGGAGGTGCTGCACTGGCATTCCCGGGCTGTGCTGCACATGGGAACTGTGCAAAGCCAAGCCCTGATCCGAGCAGGAGCAGGAGATCTGGGATGAAGCATCGGGTGGACTCCTTAGCATGACAGTGGGTAATTCACCATTAATAAACAGATTTACAGTGACAGCCTTTTTCCAAAGGCTTTTCCAAAACCATTTATCCTCCTCACACCAGCAGTGCTGCCAACCTGCAACTGGGAAGCCCTAGATTTGGGACAGTAACAAGGAGCTGCCCCCCAGCCCTCCCACACCATCTGATTCAGGGCCACCTTTCAGGCCCCTGGGGAGCACCTGGAGGAGGGATTAACCCCTGAGTCTCTGACCACAGCCACATCCATGCCCATTGGTGATTTGGTCTCTCCCTGCTGATTCCTGACTTCACAAAACCCTTTGAGCCCAGGCAAAATATTTACAGGACAGATTAAATATCAAGGAAATGGGCAACTTGTTAGAAGTGTGGAACTTACATAAATACAGCATTATTAAAATAAAATGTGACTTTTAGCAAGGACAGCTCTCTCAACTGGTCTGTGTTTACCTTAATTGTTTCCCTCCATTAATTACAGTCTGAGAGGAAGACTTGTGCAAATTGAAATAAATTAATCGAATTTGTTTGGAGTTTTGTGTGCCTGGCTTATGGGGATTGCAATTAAGCTGGTATGTTTGGTGTATTAAATTACATTGCCTAGATCTATTCTTCCCTTTTCAAGCACCATGAACGTGAAAAGGCAGAAGTCAGTGACAATTAGAAGGTAAACAGGCAGTGTGAGTGATGGTTGTTTTAGCTCCTGTGCCTCAAGAATTTCACTCTTTGCAAGTGTTGAGGCTCATTCCGTAATAAATAAATCCTGGCTCTGTGAAATGAAAGGTAAAGGGGTGATGGTGGAGCAGAGACCAGGGCACATCCCAGCTCTGCCCTGGCAGTGGGAACAGTAACGTGGGTGGGAGTTTAGTCTGATTCTCCGGGAAAATCAAGCTCCATGACTCAGCAGCCTTGCATGTGTTCTTGCTTGTTCCCAGCAGCTGCCCAGTACCACCCACGTTTGACACAGGGGAAGAGGCTTCCAGATATATCGAGGTCCTGGCAAGGTCTGTGAATATGGGGAATTAAATGGATAAAAGAAATGCATCTTCCAGTGGGGAGGGGAAGGGGATGCTCAGCCCTTGTTAGACATCAGAGAATCTACGGTCTTTTTTTAAGATGGGTATTAAAGAGGAAACCTGGCTTCACTGCTCTCATCCGTGACTCAATCTTCTCTGGTCTTGTCCCAAAGCAGCCACAGGAGCAGGCTGAGTGGGAGCTTGCTCCAAGACACTCTAGCCCCATGCAGAAGTGCAGCCAAACTACGTGAGGGATTCCAGCACAGACTATGGAGAATGGTGCAGTTCCCTCTCTAGAGTAAAAGAAATTTTGGGAAGAGGAAAAATAAAAAAAGAAAATCCAAATTTCAGCTGGTGAAGCTGTGCTGCCCACACAAGGTGACTCCTGGGGGACGATTCTTGCAGCACTGACTCAGGAAATGGGGCCAGGCAGGAGGAGAGGAGGGTGTCCCAGAGCTGTGGGGACACACAGAGACCCAGGGAACTGCTCTTCAGAGACACGGCCAGGGTGTACGGTGCTTCACTCCCCTCCCTGCCTTGTGGCTCGTTTATGAAACCACAAGGGATTTAAAACCCACCTCCTGTCACTTCCCTGCCATCCCTCTCATTCCACTGCTGCCCTGAGCCATGCTCAGTTCAGAAGACTTGTTGCTGTTTGTGTTCCTAGTAACACCCATCCATCGTGCCCCAACAGGAGCGGATTCCCGTGGGAAGCCCCCGCTGGCATCGCTGTGCGGAACAGCCCTGCACTGTTCTCACCTGCTCCCACTGCACCGGGCCCTGCTGGCAGGGCAGGAGGACACAGCCTCCTCCCTGGCCATAAACAGAGGGTGAGCAGGGATGCCAGGGCCCAGCAGTGTCTGGCAGATATGTTTCCTGCAAGCAAACCTCTTCACCTGGCCATTGCCTGAGCCCAGATGATGTATGGAGTGGCTGGGCTGCAATAGGATTTCTACCCAGAATATTGGCTGGATGATAAAGGAGTCTGTCTGCGGTGATAATTGCACCATAAATAGCTCTGGGTTCGGCAGTGAAGAGTGAGGCATTAGAAAACCTCACCCTCTGGATTCCTCCCACTTCCTTCCATCTTCCTGACTGCTAACAAGCGGAGAGAGCAGCTCGTCGGTTTTTACCAACCACGAGAGGTTTATTGTGCTCAGACGCAGCTGGGCACCTTCCTGCCCATAAATCTTAATAGCGAGAAAGGAGAGAGGGGGGAAGAACCAGCCCAGCTGGGTGGTAACTGAAAAGCAGCAGGTAGGGCTGTACTGTGGCACAGCTGTCCCTCTCCATCCTCTCCGCTGCAAAGACGTCGCTGTCTCACCCCCTCCTCCAGGCTTCCCCTGGCTCTTCTGAGCACTCCCAGACACTTGGGGGTAAACATCCTCCTCACTCCACTGATGGAAACTGAAAACCTGCCAGCCAGCCCCAAACACTGAAAAATGAGCTCAAACTGGGGAGTGCTGTGGAAGTCAAGGCTGGAAAGACGATAAATATGGCCGGATTGGAAGCTCTCTCTGGCCCCTGGCTTTTTGAGCCTGCAGAAAGCACATGGATGCCTTGTCTTTGCTTCCCAAAGAAAAGATGGGAAATGGATCTGACTTCCCTGGTACATTTACCTGCTCTTGAATTCTGAAAGATATTGTAAAAATAGAGGGTTTAACCCCTCACATTAGGGCTTCTCACTCACATTAAATGCAGGTTCACCTGAGTTCTGTCCTCTACACAGATTTACTCACTGCTCGCAACCAGCCGTGGGGTACTTTGGGGAGTGTGGTGTCAATGGAAAAAGTGGTCAGGACTGAATGGAGGCATCTCCTCATCAAATTTTATTCATGGGTCAGTGAATTGCTGCTGTGGCTCTTCTTTCTCTCATGTGCAGTGCCCAGATTTGCTGCAAATAGCTAAAAGATGGACTGTGTAGCACAAATCCTTTTTACAAGCCCGGAGAGCTTGCAAGATCCTGGTCAAAAGTTAAACCTTGAGGAGTCAGGTGTGCCACACTCCAAACGCTGTGAAAATCCCATTCTTGGTTCCTGGGTCCCAGCTCAGACCGAGGGGTTACAACATCCCATTGTAACTCAGACACACTGGCATCACTACTGTTTTTCCAGGAAGGTGATTTAATCTATTTTTTTAGAATTTTGAAAGGTTCAGGAGTGAAGGGGGAAAATGATTCTACTTCCTGGACACTTTGTAAAGCTCCCACAAATAACTGCAGTAGGAGGAAGGCAAGTTTTATTCTGAGATGGGAAAAGAGATGCTTAAAAGGCAATTTTTAAAGACATTAAGTAGAACTGGGGGAAATCCATGTGCAGTGTCCACATTGCAGCAGAACCATCCAGCAGGGATGGAGGTCAGTGCTGGGGCTCACGCTGGCAGGAACAGGAGCAGCTCTCTCCTTTCTGCACGTGATGCAATGAAGGCTGCTAAGCAGGCAGAAGCTTTTCAGCTCCTATACAAATCCGTAAGCTCCCCCAAACCTTCCTCTCCTGAGCACCCAACAAATCCAAAGACCAAATATAGAACATGATTTTTCTTCTTCTTCTTTATTTTTTTTTTTTATTACCATACTTTAGTGTTTGAAGCAAAACTATTTACCCTGTTTAAGCTTTGGATTTGCAAGTTTAAAGCTTTCACAGTTCCAGGTGCACCCAAAAAGATAAGGGAGCCTGGAGGTGCGCTGTTGTACCTAGAAATAGATAAATAAAGCTGTGATTAATTTGAATGTAGTTCTTAATGCTCATTATTTCTTCATGATCTACTACTGTTATTATAGTGACCTCACCTCAGCTGATAGAGGATAGCACAAACCCCTTAAAGCAAATAGGGGAGAGTTGTAACAAGCATTTGAAAATGCCAGAAATCCCAAAAGCTTGGGACCAGGGAGGGAATGACTGGGCAGAAGAGAGCGGTGTGTTCCTCCCACTGACTGCTCCTGTGCTGATGCCAAAAGCTGTGGCATGGCCAGCATGGCATGGGATGTGCAGAACACCACTCCCCCTTGGAGGATGTTACTGGGGTTCCTGGCAGGCCGTGTGAAACCTGGCTTCCTAAAGCAGATCCCAACATTTACTTGGCTGGACACAGAGGGAGGAAGAGAACCAGCCCAGGCTTTAAAAAGATAATGAGCCTGAAGAAACAGCCTGGGAGCAGAGGGATCTGTGCTGTGGATGACTCAGTGGAATGAGGCGAGTCAGGGCTTTGTGGAAGAAGCTTTGGGAGAAAGAAGCCAGAGCCGAGATGAGATTAATCAAGTAGCAAGAGCTGCCCAGACATGGCTATTCTTGGCTGTTTTATTAGAAGGGAGATTACTGCCTGTGGTTCCTCAAAACAAGTTTCAAGGCAATTAAACAGGCTTTTCAACGGGTCCCTTCCTTACTCAGCAGCTCTGCTTCATTCAGTTTGTCTGGCACGGGGATGGATTTATGTGAGATTGGATGCTCTGGACCTGGAGAAGCAGGAAATCCTTGTGGAGGTCGCACTGGCCCCCACTCAGTGCAAACTGCCCCACCCTGAGCTCCGTGCCCTGTTTCTGCTGGCCTTTCTCTCTGCCTGAACAGGCAGCTCTTCCTCCTCCTGCCTGCTTGAGGCTGGACTTGGAAGTCCTGTAGACAAGAGGGGGTGAGGTGGGAGATTTGTGCCACGAGCATCCCAGATCACTGGCTAGGACACACAGCAAGTGCACCCACAAGCCTGCTCTGGGGTGGGCACAGCAAATACAGCCAATTTTTGGCACAAAAAAAATTAAAACCGGGCCCACATAATGTTTCTGTAGCTGCAACAAATGAGTTCCATGGTCTGGAGCTGAAATAAGCTGTCAATGTTTGACTGTCTCTGGGAGTTAAAGCTTTATGCAAATGGTAGTGAGATTTTAGTCCAGGTCAGGAAAAAAGACGTCTGTTCTGAATGTTATTAATTTTCTTGTCCTTATTTTTGAAAGTCATTCGCTGCATTTTATTTTGTCAGCTTTCTCTCTCTCTCTTGAAAGCTCAGTACCACCCACAGCACTGGGTACTGCTGAGCTCTGGCTCTAAGTCAAATCCACTTGCCTTCAGGGAGATGGAAACTAATCAATGAGGAATATTAAACAATATGAAAGCCTCAATGATTTTTACATTTCCCACAAAGGTCAGAGTCCCCCCGGCAGCTCCACGCTAACACTGAGCTAAAGGTGGCAGAGGGAGATGACATATCTCAGAGAAAAGCTCTCACTCCTCTGTTTCCTGCAGAAGATGTTTTCTTAGGTTATAAGGAAAAGATCCCACTGCTGAGCAGGCTCAGGCTGGCTGGGCTGCTGGGCTTGTGCTGAGCTGAGTTTCGATTTTGCAGGTGCTCCTGGGGAGCCTGGGCTGTCTCAGGTCTGGGCTTGCTGGTGTGGGTTTGCAGGGGAATGGGGTCCAGCTGCTTTTCCCAGTGCCTTTTCCCAGTCTGAGGGGCTCCAGGGTTTTGCTGGGAGCAGGACGATGCATTCAGACTGCCCCAGGGATGCTCAGCAGAGCTTGCCAGTGGGATTTTGGGATCCTTCAATTGACTGAGTATAACTCATCTGCCCAACAGCTGCTGCCTCCACTGGATGCCTGACAGGAGATTTTAGCCCAGATCCAGCTCCGGATTCAGCTCTTGATTTGGCACCTTACCTCCCTTTCCAAAGGTGCTGGGATGCAAGGAGGTCTCTCATGACCCACTCTTCAAGGGAGGGTGCAGGGTGCAGCCCAGCCCATGGGAGCAGGTACCTACTGACCACAGAAAAGTCACAGAAATATAAACCCTGAGGTATACCCACATCTCCGCTGTTTTTCTCTGTACGGGTCCTTCTACTCCTCTGGCAGCAATAAGAATTTTAATAATTCCAAGGTGAAGATTAAATTTCTGATTTTGCACTTTTTTTTTCCTTTCTGAGCAATCTTAACAAGTCCCTTCTCACTGGGTCCAGGACTTCTGTCTCTGTTTAAGGATGATGACACTTAATTTTCATTTGTACATCCAGTAATATGAAGGATCTGATAATGCTAAAGCACCAGTGTTAGAGACTTCCCAAAGGGAGACCAGTAATCAGTTGATCCTTGTTTCCATTCTAACAGAAACCTGGTTAAAATCTAAGTTTCTTATTCTGAGCATTCCCGGCAGGGCTGAAAAGCTGCTGACACAATAGTTCAGTCCAGCTAGAACTGCTCAAGACCCTTTTGTATTTAAGGTTTGTAAAAAACCACTGCAATTAGTAAAACAAGGAGAGGGAGAACAGCAAGAGGGACCTTGAATGATGCCAAGCTGCAGCAAGGCAGTGCCCACTGGGTGGAAAGCCAAGGAGCCAGGAGATTCTGGAGATTGCTGTGAGGCCATTGCATTTTCCATTCCAGTTATTTCTCTCAAGTGCATCATTAACTGACAGAAGTTGGTCCCCTTCAAGTTTCTTGACAAGCAATATATTGTTAGAAAGGATGAAAATCAGCAGGTGCTAATTCCATCTCAATGCCCCTCCTTTCCCATCCCAGATCCTCCCATCTTCTTCATTTGCTCCTCCTAATAAGATTTTGTATATTGCTACTGCACCTGGTTGCACACCACGGTTATGAACTTAATGTGCAAAGTTAAATGTAAACAGGATTAAAAAAAAAATCTTAGCAATTATAAAGCACTTGAAAGCATTCTCCCTCCCCCACTTTGTTAGCAGACTCTTCACTTTGCCTGTCTTGCACATCCAGCATTGCAGTAATTTTCAGGGGTAGCTTAACTCATTCCAGACATTTCAGCCAAAAAAGAGCATTAATTTCTGTGATAGAAGTGGCACGAGAAAATGGAAAGTGTTTGCCTTTATTCAGCAGGAATGGGGGAAGGAATGAAAGCAAACTTCATTAAAGTAAATTCAAAAATGTCAGGTGAAGTTTTGTCTCTTTAGAACCAAGGACAAACATTTCTTAAAAATTCTATGACTTCAGGGAAAGACAAAACCACAGCTGTAATTGCCCTTACCTGAGCAGAATGTGACTGTCAATCTGTACTCCTCGGTGATGTGCTTCTGTGCTGTTATAATTTGGGATTTTTTATTCTGCGGCCTTTAGCAGAGATGTTTAATTATCCATCTCATTTGGAGCTGATTCAGGCTTGGTGCAGGAAGACATCGGCACCATCATTCCCATGGGAACGGAATTTAAAGTGTATGTTAGGTAAGCATTCAGGGCTAAAGACAGAGTTTCTGTGGGGTGCTCAGACCCTCCTTAGTGCAGCTAAACAACAGGCCCTGAAATATTGTGCCTTGCTGGAAGCATCTGTCATCAGAGCCTCACGGTCTGTGAAGGCAACTTGAGTTGTTTGACCCGCGCCGACCTCCCGTGGGAATGATTGACTCTGAGCACAACTTGCTCCTCTTCAGCTGCCCAGCGAGGAGTATCTCACTGTCAGGAGAGGAGAGACACTTAGAAACAGCACAGTTAGGTGGAACTGGGGGGCATTTAGGAAAATCCAGGCCGTAGCAGGAGGGTGATCCACTGCTTGTGCTCCCACTGGCTGAAGCGCCCTGCAGAGCCTGCCCGGTGCTCCTGCTGCACACCCCGTGCTGCCATTTTGGGCTTTGCAGTTGTAGCTGTATTTAAAGCCTTCTGAGAGAAGCAGAAATTGCTCAAGGATACAGCTAATTGACAGGAAGTCAAAGTTTTGGCTGGCAGGAGGAACAGCTTGGCCTGAAGGTACCTGGTGGCTGCTGTGTCCCCATAGGGTGCTCTGGGGACAGCTTCCACCTGGCCATTGGCTCCCTCACCTTAGCAGGTGGCCACTGGCCACCACAACAGGGTCAGAGGCTGGCTTGCAGGGCCACAGAGAGTTGGCTTAGCCCAGCCAGCCACTGCTGAGACACACATTCTGCTTTCTAATTTGCCTGAACTCTCAGCAGGCTGGCACCTTCTAATTTGCTGTTTGTTGCTGCTCTCCTAGAAGTCCAGCTGATTGCTCTGTTGGTGCCAGCAGATCAATCTCACTGAAATAGACTTATTTTTCTTCTCATCTTGAAGAGGTTGGTTTTCCAAACATCTGTGCTTACCTGCTGAGCTGAGTGAGATTGTTCTTGCTCGTCCGTGCTGCTCTCGCTTGCTGCCAGGCACATCCTCAGCCCAGGGCAGGGCTGGAAGAGAGACCTGAGGCTGGCCAACAGTTGGATTTTTATGTGTGTGGTGGGAGGGTGGCAAGGGAGGAACACACAGGAAAGAAGCCCATAGAACTATTTTCAATGCCATTAATTTTACAGTTTATTAAATTGAGTTTGTCTCGACAAGATATGGTGGGAGACCACGCAGGCTGGGCTCGCACAGAGCAGCCATGGAGGGAAGGACACATTGCAGCCCAGCACTGCGGAGGTGGGGCTAACACACCTCTCACCTCAGGAGAACTTTTAGGGCCTCTAAATTTAAAGATCTGCATAATCCACCTCACTGGGAGCATTTGCAAGTTGCAGTCTGTGCACATCTTGTGAAAAGAACTCATCTGCCCTATTCCAGCTCCATCCCTGTCCCTCTCGCTGAGTGCAAACACACATTGTCCTTCTGTGTTCCACTGCTCAAGCTTTGTCCTGGACAGCTGGAGCACCTGCATCACCCCCCTCTGCCCCCGGGGAGCAGGACCTTCTCCAGCTGTTTGCATTCCTGATGTCTGTTGGCACCTCTGTAGGGCACACGATGAATTTTGCATGCCAAGTGTCATCTGGCCTTCATGGCACCATCCTTCAAGGGGAAGCAAGTGACCCCTGCAGCCTGACCCCTGTCACAGAGGGGCTCAGCTGCTGCCTGGGGAGGTGGGAGGTGGGCAGGGAGCAGACCCTGCTCAGCCCCCTCCTTTCCTCAGCATCCACAGTGACTCTGGCACATTGCTAATGCAGCAAAGATTTGCTTCGTACATCTTCAGAAGGGTTAGGGCAGAAATATCCTAGAAACCCAAGAAATAACTGTCATAAAGGAAGAGCATGTAATTTAGTACTTTTTTAAAAAACCCAAGTCATTATTTCCTCAACACCAGAATTTGCTGAAAGCACTCCAAGTTCTGTTGTGCGAGAGCCACGGAACAAAATAATTGTGCAATTAGTAATGCATCTCACACTCCACGAAATGAAAGATTTTTTACTTTCAACAAGTACAAAATGTAGCACTTTGCTTTTCCATGGTGGGAAAGTACTGGCCATTCCTTCCCCCTCCTCCCTATTTTAAGTGCACTGCAGTATGTAATTAATAAAGATAATAATAAATACGCTTCACAAAGCAGGAGGGATGTGAATGGCACAGGCACAGCGTGGATAGCTTGGGATTGCCAGAGCAGCCGGCAGCTTCCAGATATTAATTATAGCTCCCTGTGGGGGAGCTGTGCCCTCTCCAGCCCTGTCCAACGCCACTCTCAGGCACTGTGAAAGTGGGGCTGTTCGCCCAGGGTCGAGCAGCAGCTGGGTGGCCAAGCTGGGGTGGAAGCCCAGCTGCTGCCAGTGCAGGGCTTGTGTGTGCAGCCAGCAGCTCCTGGTTGCACGAGAGGGCGGCTGTTAATTCAGTGACCAGAGAGGTGTTTCTGGAGCTCCAGCATCCCCACGAGAGACCAGTCCATCATGCACGAAAACAAATGTCCCTTCGGAGTTGGCCTGGCCCATGGGAAAGGCTCTACCATAATTTGCCAGGTTTGTATTTGGAGGCAAACAAATCTGTTGCCTGGGCAGTGGCATCCTCCTCCCTGCTAGGTACCGCTGGATAAACTGCTTTCCCTGCTCTTCAGCTCACGGCACACTGAGCCTGCTGCTGTGACGGGAACTTCTACCAAACCCCTTTTAGAAATTATCCTCCCCAGCAGTGTGCCTCTCTCCCCTGGCTGCTCAGCTGCAGCGTGCTGGGAGGAGGAGAGGAACAGCGGGGGCATCGCAGTGAGGAGCAACCGCAGATGTGGGAGGCAGGAGCAGCACCTGGCAGAGCTCTGCCTGGATGGGCACACAGCAGCATGGAGCAAAAGGAGATGTGGGAGGCAGGAGCAGCGCCTGGCAGAGCTCTGCCTGGACACTGCACACCGCTGGTGACACCCAGACCCTGGCAGAGCGATGAGGCTTTAGTGTGGATTGGAGCCATGGGAGAACCGAGGGCACTGTGAGCTGCAGTGAGCAGGAGAGTGTGGCTGGGCAGGAACTGGGCACACCCAGGGATGAGCTGCACCTACAAGGAGAGGTTCAAGCCCACTGCAGAGCCCATGCCAAGGGGTTTGCTCCCACCCATGACGCAGGAGGAGATCCAAGCATGGGGCCTGTTGGACTCAGCCCTCAGTCACCCTGGTGCAGCTTCAGATGTGAATCACTGACCTTCAGCTGCAAACCAGCACCATGATGCAAGCAAGTTGATTTAATTATATGTATTTAAATTACTTTGTACACCACACCATACTCAGCTCAGCTGTGAGAAGGGAATTTAATTCTGGAGCTGCATCTCTGTCCTGTGGGTACCCAGGGCATCTCTGGAGCCATTCCTGGTCCCTCTTCCTTGCACACTCCACTGAGCCCGGCAGCTCGGCCGTTTCCATGGCACGCCGGCAGTGTTTCAGAGGCAGGGCAGGGAGGGCAGCCTGGCAGGGATGTGAGCTGGGGCTTTTTGGTGCATGCTAACGAGATGGAGCCTGGCAGAAAATGGAGCCAGCAGGGGTGGGCAAGCAGGAGCCGGGAGCAGCTTATCGCTCCTCGGCAGAAAGGGAGGCTCGAGGAGACGGTGGCTGCTACATAAATAAATAAAGCAAACATCAAACACCTCGACTTCCTGCAGTTCTTGGCCCGTGTGCCTTCCCCAGGGGTCCCAGCTGCGTTTTCCCTCCAGCAGCTGATGTGGGATGCTGCAGGCAAGTGGCAGCAGGCAGGGGTGCTGAGATTGCTTTTTGCCTAAACCTAAATTGCCTTGGAAATTAAACGCTGCTGTAGCCACAGAAGAACCAGAGTCCTGGGGGCTGGAGCAAGGCCTGTCGGTGTGATAAAAAGCCCATGGACTATTTTTCCCTGAAAAGGAAAGGCTTGTGCCAAGAAAAATCTGGAGGACAGGAGACACGAGGTGCTTGGACTGCTTGTCTGGGTCTGAAGCCAAAGGCACTCACAATGCAGGACGTGGTGTGACCAGTGCTGAGCGTCCCCTCATGCCTGCTAATGTGGACTGACAGTTTCTGGAATAGCAAAGCCAGAACAAAAGCCTTCTGTAAAACGGCATGGGAGGGGTCTGGGCCGTCCAGCAGGCAGGGACCCTCCTGGCTTAGTCCTCCTTGTGTGAGTGGCTGTGGCAGGACAGCATTTGTTGGGGAGTGCTGAGAATGGGGGTCACAAGTGGGGAGCTTGGAGCTGGGGTTAGATGAGAGGGGAGAGTGCACTGTGCTGCCCTGTCTGGGCTCCTCCCCTGGGCTTTGTCCCCAGTGCAGAGCTGGTGTTTGTGCAAGTTTTGGGGGAGTCTGGGTGCAGGGCAGATGTGTTCTCCTCTACTCTTACAAGGTCTCAAAGATCCTGCTAAAGAGCTGTGGCCTCTCACCTCCTTCACAAGCACACATGCACAGCACCTCGCTTCTGCAAGCACGTGGGGCAGGGTCAGTGTCACCAAAAACGGTCTGTGCTCTGACCTCAGTGTCAGCAAAGGCCAGCTGAATTAAAGAGACAGATCTTCCCTAAAGACCAAGAGGCACAAATAGGGCTTGAATCTGAGGGATAAACCAGAATCTTGAACATGAGTGGGTATTAGATGTCAAGGGGAGAACTAGAGGTCTGGAAGGAAATACCATGGGGAGATGGGATGAGCTGCCAGCTGGCTGTGTGCCCACTGCACCAGGACCTGGCCAGGAGACACTTCCCTTTGGCAAAAAGCACACCAATCCCAGTGACACCAGGTCTCCAGACAGGAAAATGTGTAACAGGAGAGACAGGGATGGAAGAAATGGTTACAGGAACTATATAATGACAGGAGGAGGTGAAGTCTGGGTACTCCAAGAAGAATGGATCAACAGTCCTCAATATAAAAGACTTCCTTGTAGCATTTCTGTGCTCATGGAGAAAACAAAGGCAGTAACTCCTCGTCACACGGCTACCAAGCTTTGTCCATGGAGGCCTACCACCTTTCTGTCCCTCTGGAGGGGAAGAGGCAATGCTATCCCAGTTACCTATCCAAGATCTACCTTAAGGTCTCCTTTTTTCAGTTGCTCTGCATCATTTTGTGCTCCCCAGCCTGCTCAGAGCAAGTCCCTCACGTCCTTCCAGCCTCTACACTGTCCATTTTCAGTTTGTGGCTCACCTTCCCCTTCCTCTTGTGCTGGGCAAATGCCAAGCTGCACCACAATCTCCTGTCTTGGTTTCCTAACAAACTTTTTTTTGGCTCCACAGATTGTGTTTCAGGTGTGATGTGAAGCTTCACTGCAATCCAATCAAACCAATAGTCCCTGGTTGGCCATTCCTATTCAGAAAAATCTCTTCCAGTGAAGCTATCACTTCAGCAGACTCGGAAGAGAAGCTTTATGAGGCACCTGAGGATTTTCATGCTAATGAGTTCCAGTCCATCATCAGTTCCTCACTGCTGGAGTTTCACCCGCCTGTGCACAAAATCAGTGATTTCTGTCGTAAGATCTCCTTCATCTCTTGCCATCCTGGAAGGACTAGATAATAAAGAAGTGGAGAAAAAGCAAAAAGAAAACTTTTAGCCCCAGATTAAGAGGTGTCAGAGTCTAGGTCATAAAAACCACCACAACATACAGTTTGTACCTTTCTTCCAAGACACTTTTGCTATTTTATGTGCTTTTGAGATGAGTCATAAGGGAACGGGAATGAAGATCATAATTTCCATTTGTACAACTATCAGGTGATAGAGAGCTCAGAAAACCTGTTCAAGGTTTCAGAAGGAACTAGAAGGACCAAGAAATCTTGAGAGGTTCCCATCTGATTACAGGGAAGTTGAACACCTGGTTAGTACATCTCCTTCTCACTGGTGAAGCTTCAACAGTGATAAAATCCACCTGTTTCGCCCCATCCATAAAATAAAAAAACCTCAAATCCTCTCTCCAGAAAAGCAGTATTAGAAGTGATTATCCCTGGACAGGTTGTTATCAAAAGGTAGCAAGGAAGGTGAATTTATCCTGATGATATATTTATCTTGAGGATGTTTTCCCAGAAGGAAGAGCTGCCAACCTGATCCATGGCCCTGCTTGCTGTTCTCCAGAATGTTTTGCCTTTTGAGATCAGCACCAACCACAAAAATCCTGGCAGAACTGTACTTGGGGGGGTCTCTGCGAAACGATGCATTCCTGGTGCTGCCTGGTTGGACCCACCTCCATCCTACCTTCTCTGCTCCACAATGAGCTGGGCTTATCAGGCTCCTCTAATGATGCTTTTTCTCTCCTCAGTTCCTGGCAGGAGGGTCGGCTTTTGTCTTTCAGTCCCTTTCAGTTTTGATGCTCCTGTTTTTTCCCTTCTCCTGCCTCCTCTCCTACCCCTGCCTGCCACCATCCTTTGATGAGCCGCTCTTATTAAAGACTGAAGGGGATTTGCCACGTGTCACTTTCAAAGGTCCAGGGGCAGGAAGCTTTAATTGCCAGATTTTTCACACAGGGTGTTAAAATTTATTAAAGTCAGTTCCTCTGATTTCCCTTTAATGAGATGACGACTGTGTGTATGAGATAACATTAGGTTCAAATGGTGGGAAACTCAGAGAGGGTTTAAGTAATCAGACCAGGGAAAAGAAAAAATAAAACCCAAACCTGTGCTAGCTCTCACGTCTTAAGGACTTACTTTGCAACTTAATTTAAAGGTAAGAAACTGGGATAATTCTTCAAACAGTACAGCAAGGCTGGCGGTCCTCTTTTGAAAGGGCTTTCCTTGGGAAAGGGAGCAGGAGGTGGGCTTTGGATGTTGTTTGATTTTTGAGACCTTTGACATTTCAGTCACTGTTTCTCCAGGAGTGTGGCTGCCCCTGTGGAAACAAAGAAGGGGTGATCAGCTTGGGATTCACCCAGCACCTGAGGAAACGCTTTAAATACAATTCCTTGTGCTCAGTATTACTGAGGTGGGAGCTACTTATCCTGTGCTCCAACAGCCCCAGGCAGCACCGAGGTGTCAGAGGCAGCAAGGAGCCCAAACCCTGTGTTCACGAGCCCAAACCCTGTGTTCATGAGCCCAAACCCTGTGTTCAAGAGCCCTTGCAGCACGAGCCAGTGCCCCAGGAGCACACATAACCCCACAGACAGCCACGACCAGCTGGAAGTGGGACCGCATGAGCCTGGGTAAAACCTCTTCCAAACTGGGACACTCTGAAAACATCGAAGCCTTCGAGAAAAAAAGCAAAAAAAGCTGAAAAGCTAAACTTTTTGCCTTGGCCACCCTGGCTGCTCTCCTCCCTCGCTTCATTTCCCCCCGCTCTTCCTTTCACTTTCTGCTACCTTCACACGGGATTCTGCTGCCCTACTTTTGTCCAGCCTTCTCCTAGAGATAAGATAAACGCTATTTTCAATTAACAAGACTTGATTGCTGAAAGCAATAGGAGGCAGTTCGTTTAGAGCCAGCAAATTAATTGAAATCTAAATGTACGTAGTCAGTGTATTGCAGGGAGAGCAATTATCCTGTCGTTTGGCCCCTGCCACGCAGGCAGCTGGGCTGGGCTGAGCCGTGCGAGCAGGAGGAGCTCATGTTGCCCTGGTATCTCCTGAAGTTCCTCCCTCAGCTGCTTTTAGCCCACTTTCATCTTGCAAGAGAAAGCTCTCCATGGCTGTAACTGTAAATTAGAGCAAGAGGATGTGTCCTGGGACTTTGACACTGGTGGGACCCAAAGTTGTTTTCTAAGCATCAGTCAGACATGATGAGATCTTCCTCCTCACTCCTCTCCTCCTTAGGGAGGGCTTGTGCTGCGTGTGAAAATGGAATCTGTGTAATATCCACCAGCTGAGTTAATTCCCTGCCCTTTGCAGCATTTACCAGGATGAACAGTTATGGACACATGGTGGGAGCTGAGACCTTGGGAATCCATTGTTCCTTAAATTATGTTTATACATGACAAACAGCAGAGGGAAGGAGGGCAAAGCAGTCAGCCAAAGAAAGAAATATTCTGTCACAAGAAAGATCTTCCATGACTTTTAATGCCCAAATGCTGTTGGTCCTGCTGAGGGAGCCATTGCAGCTTCTGTACCACCAGGTCCTTCAGGAGCTGGGCTTGCTCCCTGCCATCATCTGAGGGGACACCTCTCACCAGTCTTAGAGTGCCTAGGGACTAGGATATAGTGAAAAACCTTGGAATGTTTTCTCTCTTAAAATGGGTGAAAATGGGAAAACCTCAGAAACTGACCAAGCACTGATCTGAGCCATGGAGGAGCACCCAGGTCTCCAGATACTTCCAGGGTAACTTGCACTTTGGGCATCTCCTCTCCTTCAAAGGACTGCTCAGAGCTTCATGACTGTCGTGAGGGGTGCACTGGGGATGTGCAGCCCCTGGGCCCTGGATGTGAGCAGCAAGGAAACACCCTCTCCCCCCACGGCGTCATCCCTGGCCTCACTGACACATCCTGCAGCTCTTCAGAAACACCTTAATAAAAACCTGCTCCTCCACAATTTACACACCAGGGCACTGTAGAAAACAACCCACTCCAGCACACAATCCACCCAGAAGTGGTCAAAAGCAGTAATTACGAGCCAGTCTCTACTGGAGAGCTAACAAACCCGTATCATGTTTTCCTTGCTGCACCTCGCTGCCTCCAAGCCAATTGGCGCAAAGACGCTGCTTTCTTATTCCCGGACAAATTATGCTTTTAAGCTTTCCCTCCCTGCCAAGCGTGGGAGGAACCCCACGTGTCAGCCCGATAGGATTTCCGAGGATTTCTGTTCTCCTCGCGGCGCCTCTCGGAGCCAGCAAACCTGGTGCTCGTATGAATTTTCTCTCACCTTCGGGAGCTGCTGACAACGGGGACCGGAGCGATGTCCCAGTTCCATAGCTGGCAGCTCCGGAGGGAGCCAGGCACGTTTGCAGGGAGCAGCTGAAGCTCATTAAATCCGAAAAGTAACACCTCCGGAGCGCCCCGGCGCTTCCCGCTCCTCCCGGCGCCTCGTGCTCCGGCTGTGCGGGGACGTGCTCCAGCACAGCTCCTTGGAGGCACTCGTTATGCACCAGCATCTGTTTTATCATCCTCCCCCCTCTTACTTTCTCCTGTCTACCAGCTCAAAGTGTCCTTGGCCCCTTCTCCATCTTGCTTCCCTCCCCGCCTCAATTTCAGGGCAGATTTCCCAGGCAGGTTGAAAAACTTCTTGGAGACGCAACTTTGGCCCAGCTATGCCAGGGAGGGAAAAACCCTCTTGCCTCTGGCTCCGTAACTTTCTAAATAAGATTATGAACTCCTGGGACAGCTCAGAGAAGGCATTTCATAGATAGAGGCTGTTTAGGTGACAGTGGCCACTGCACTGCTGGTAGGCACGAACATAAGTGAGGCTGGAAAGTATTTCCTGCAGTATTGGATTCCCAGTTATTCCAGTTTCACGTCAGCTTTTCCCACAATGGCTGGCCAAAGGATTGTGCATAGTATTTTTGGTATCACCAGAGGTTTTTCCCACGTGGAATTCTTGCTGAGACCCTTGAATGTGCTTGGGTTTTTTTTAACTTTCCCTTTTTAATGATTGCAGCACATTGTCCCATTAGGGGCAAACATCCTCCCTGTGATCAGCAAGCATACCCAGATCTTCATCTGCTCTTTCCAGCCATAGGGAGCCTTGCAGTCAGTCTCTCAATCATGATGTCAAACCACAGCCTTTCATCCTGTCTATTCCCCAAATTTAAAGTCTTTCAATTCTTCATGTGATTTAACAGTGGATGCAAGATAAATCTTTCAGAGAAGCTCTATATGTACATTCCTTCCACTCAGTTATGCTTTGCAGTACAACTCATTATCTTCTCTTTAGATGTCTCACTTTGACAACTTTTCTTTTATAGTCTTCATTTTAGCTAATGAGCTCCCCCACAAAATCAAATGTTTTTGTGAAGCTCATTTACATTAAACCTACCACACCTCCCTCCCTTAGAAACACAAGCAGCTTCAGAAGAAAAACAGACCAACAAAACAAATCACAGCAGTCTGCCAGGATCTATCTTTGGGAGAGCACGCAGGGCTTTTTCCTCTGGTTTGCAGGCTGCTTGCATGAGTTTGGTTGTTTCTTCCCGGCCTGGAGTTTAGGCTATATCTTCTCTTCCTGGTACACAACACTACCTGATGCACTACAGTTACCAAAAAGTATTTCCTGGCCTGCAAAGTAATTGGTTTTGCTCATTTCAGGGCATGCATTTTGGAGTTTTGCTTCTTCTCGGGGATAGAAAGTCTCCCTTTGCAGTGTCCTAATTCCTGTTAATGTTAATGTCTTACCCCTCCTCTTTCCACCAGTCTCTTATGAAGCCCCAGACACATAATTCAGCAGTTTTCAAGCTCTCTTTTGACCCCTTTTAATCTCCCTCCCATTATTCCTGCACAGCAGCGTCCTGTCTCTGTGAGCAGCTGAAGAACTCCGTGCTATTGAAGGGATTAAGCACCAGTCCCACAGGCTGGGATGAGGAAGCTTTCCTTCCTACACGCCTGCTTGGAGAACAGCTCAGAAGCCAGAAGGAGGAAGGCACTGAGAGTTTCCCCTCCCACCCATGGTATTAAAAGCAAGCGAGTGCCTTTTTTGCCATCTTCCCCATAGTTCCAGGAGAGGATGCAGGCAGTGATAGGATGCAGGCAGTGACAGATTCCGAAATCCCAGCCCTGCCTCCTGCCCCAGCTCTCCCAGCAAAGCCCTCCCTACTCTCCCAGCACATCTTTCTAGCTCCTGGCAACCTGCCAGTTCCTCCCAGTCCAGCCCAGCTTTGCAGCTCCTAGTTGGGGTGTTAATCCTCTCTCCACCAAGCTCCAGACACAGACCTTTACACCCCACCATGCCCACGTGTGGTCCTGTGTGTGGCATCAGGCGACACTGGGAACAACAGGGATGAGGGCCCTGTCTTGGAAAGCCATCCCTGTGTCCTGTGGAGAGGCAGTGCTGCTGTCCTGAGGTCCCAGCTAATTACAGGACATAGCAGGCTGCACCCAGAGCATTTGCTGCAAAGCCACACACCTGGGTTTTGCATTTCTTAAGCTTGAAAATATCTTTCTGAATTATCTTTTTGGCCCCTTCAAGAAACACAGAAGAGTGTGGGGTGACCTGCTGACTGTAGAAGAGGGGAGCCCTCTGGGAGCCAGGACACTGGGAAGTGACCTGTCCTTCCACCTGGACTTCTCCACTGATCCCATAAGAATCTTTCTGTTTGTTTGTATTTTTTTTCAGAAAGGAACAGGGCATGCAACCCTTTCGGTGCCAATTGTTCTAAAAGAGGATCCAGGAATCACGGGAGCAGCGTTCAAGCTCTCTTCCTGCTTTCTGGTTAATCAGCAAATGTACTAAAAACGTGGCATATGGTCTGTGAGGGGTGGGGAGATTTCTCTTACACCAGAGTGAAAACACTTCTTCATATGAAACCTAAAAGCTGATCACGCTGTGGTCATGTGGCTGTGTCAGGATCCTGTCAAAATATATTGCAGCAGAGATGGAGCTATGTGACATCTCACTGAATTCTGCCAGATGTCTGGTGGGATCTCAGAGGGGGTTGTTAGAGCCTAAAATTTGCTTACGAGTCTCTGAAAGTGTGTGGCTTGTGACTGCCACGGTTGCAGCTATCACCCATCTCCTGTCAGGGGTACCAGACCTCAGGCTGGGGCAAACTGGCCACAGAGGGGTTAACTTAGATTTCCCTTTGATTGCTCAGTGAATGCAGTAGTTTAATTGCTTTCCTTTGGAAAGAACAATTAGCAGCACCAGGGGTTATCCTTTCATCTTGCCATATGGATTATCACACCAAAGGACACTGATGAGGACATAAAGGTCCTCGAATTTCTTTCTGCAAAGAGCTGATCTTTGTGCTCATATTTGATTTTTTGGAGGGGTTTCTTCTTTACTTTTAAATGGCAGGCAGATGCACGCAGTGCAAACACGAATGCACACAATGCTCACTTTGAACGTATCAATTGCTGCCCATTTAGGGAGATCAATGCTTTCTCTAAAAGACCTTGTGAGGTTCGATTGCTTCCAATATTTCCCCAAACATCCCCCACTCAGAAAGTCCATCAGGAGCTAGGAGTATACACAACTCACTATAATTCAGCTGCTTCCTTAGAGGAAGAAAGTTTTCCCAACTCTTCACCATGTATCTTCCTTTTCAGCTGAGCCAGGACTTCAGCACACAAATGGGAAAGAAAATCACCGCAGCCTTTAGCCGGTCTTTCCCCATGTTTATTGGATTGGCATTAGAGATGCTGATGAGCACTGTCAGTTAAAAGCCCTAAAAAACAGAGAACATGGAAACCACCTCTGTGGCATGGAGAAAGCCATGGGGTTCCTCAAACCCCCTTTGAGAGAGAGAGAGACCCTGTGGGCAGGATGGCACTGGTGTCCCACAGCATTGCAAAATGAGGCCAAAAAGGGGGCCCCTGGACTGCTGGCCCCTCTCCCATCTCCTCCTGGACCCCATGGCATAGACCAACCTCCCTGTGTCACCCATGGGAGGGTGGAGATGGGATGAAGGTAGCAAGGATGAAAATGAAATATGGATAAAGTGGGCTGGAAGGGACTTTCTCCCAAAATAAAAGAAAATAAACAAATCAAAATGCCCTTTCCAAACCTAAGTTAGCAGTTGATTTATTCAGAACTCTTAATGGGAATCTCAGTTGCTGCCTAACAAGTAACTGTGGTCAGTTTGGAGCTGGCCCTTGGCTGTGAATGCTACCTTCAGAAAGCTTTTAATCCCATCCCTCTGCCCTGCCTGTGGGGTTGTGCTCCGTGCTGTGGCTTCCCAGTCACAGCCCCTATCCAGCTCCATAGAGGAGAGGCAGTGAGAGGCCATTATATTTTAATAGCAATAATATTCAGCACTTAGGCAGGTGATAGAGGGCTTGCTTGAGCTGTTAAGTGTCCCCTGCCTGTGATGAGTGCCAGTGAGCACGGGGCTCTGGGGTTCCCTCCTGAACCACAACTGCTCCTGCGCTCGCTCCCATGTCACACGGTGGCCTTGACCTCTTCCCCTTCCCAGCCTGCTCTGTCTCCAGGCTGGAGGGGACATGAGCTGAAAGCCCCCACTCAGTGGGACTGGGACCTCAGCTTTCACAGAACCTCCCCACATCCAGAGCTGAGCTCAGTCAGTCTGTGGGCAATGAGTATGAACAACCTGTGGCAGCTGAAGGCTCACGGTGAATTCACCGCTCTGCAGAGAGCAGGGTGGCAGTGAGCACCCTGTGATTTTACAGCATGTCAGTGAGGTGCGTCTCCTCTGGGACTGCCCCCAGGAGCTGCGAAATGCCCTGCCCAGGCCGTGGCCACTGCTATGGGGTCTGGGCTGGAGGTACTGCTAAAATCACTCAGTGCGACAAGCACATGGCTACAGGATCCACCACACTCCGGCTGAGAATCACCAAACCACAGCAGCCTGATTACCTGTGGGCTCAGGCACTGGCAGAGTTTATGTTCCTATCGTGGTGGTGCTGCTTGGGGATGTGTGGGGTTGCTGGTACCAGTTATCCCTTCTGTGGGGTGAAGATGGGGGTGACAGCCCACGGCTCCCACTGGTGTTGGTGGTTTCCTGTGGATGCCGTGGCTTTGCAGAGCAGTACAGTGGGTTCTTTGTAGGGCTGTGCTGCTGGGAAAAGGGATGTGTCACCTTCCCTGCTGCCACAGCTCCTGGAGAGAGCTGGATCATCCCTAGAAGGAGATAAAACACTTTTGCTTTCATTATTTTAGTTTATTTTTGTCTTTTTTTGTTCTCTTTGGACATTTGTCCACTCTGCAGCCAATACGCCTGGAGTCTGTGTAAAGGCATCATCTTTTTCCCTCCCTGAGCATGGCTGCACTGGTCCAACTGGGTTGTGAGGCCACACGTCCACCTGGGACTGAGTGCATTCCTGCATCTACAGACCCTCTGATGGGGCCAGGTCCTTGCAAATGAGATCTGGGTCCCTAATACCTTAAACCACTGCAGCACTTCTCCTGTCAGCAGGCTTGGCTGCCAGGTCAGAGGATCTCCTTGCTTTGTTTTTTGTGTGCTTTTGTTAAACTGGACGTGCAAGGAGCTGAGTGAGGGCTCAGCAGTGTGCACAGGGGTGATGTGCAGGGAGGAGGGCAGACAGGTGGGAGGGCAGTAGCCTCCAGAAAATGGTGCTGTTCCTCCAAACCCTATGGATCACTTTGCAGTGACACTTATAGACGAGGAGCATTTTCTTCAACAAATATGGATCTAATGGATTAGGTCTGATCTAATTATGCATTCTGCATTAAGCCGATGCTCCCACTGTCTGTGGCTGCTAGCATAATTAAACTTAATGTACTTTTAATGATGACTTCTTAACTCATGCATTCATATATCATTAGAATCAAACAGGACGAGCTGTCATGAGTCCAGGAGAGCTCTTGCAGCAGCTCCTGATGGGACTCATGTTGAAATATTAATAATGCAGATTTCAAGGTTAACAACATTGGTTTTGAAGTGAGGAAAGCTCGTCACGCAGCTTGAGCTAATCTGAGGCAACAAAACGGCTCCCCTTTCAAGTTCAGCCTCTTCTCGTCTTACACATGTGCTCATGGGAGCAGAGGAATTTAAGTTTTACTTGGTAAAGACGTTGTTAAGTAAGTGAACTGCTCTGTGGGCAGCAGCTTCCAGAGAAGCTGGGACAGTGTGGGCACCTTTTGGGGGCTTGCTGGGTGCTCTGTCCTGGCTTCGCTCCTCTTCCCTTTTCCTGCTGCTTTTCTGGAAATTGGGAACAGTTTGTTTTAGGGTCTGGCAGTAAGAAGGCAAAACCCTGCTTTTGTGTCTGCTCCTGTTTGATCCAGTGAGATTCCCCCAGCCTCTGCTGACCTCGTCCATAGCCTCCTTGGAAAAGAAAATGTGCTCCCTTTGGCTGTGCACCACCTCTTGAGATGGGGCATGAGGAACCTTTGGCATCGCTGCCTTGGTCCCAGCATCCTACAGGAAGCAGGCAACAATACTGCAATGAAATGTTGGGGTTTCCCCTCTTTTTCCTGTTTTTATGAAATTTTTTTTTTATGGGCCAATGGCCTGGCAGACAGGTTGTCTTTCGAGCTCCTGAGAGCAAGCTGTGAAATCGTCTGAAATCCTTCCAATGGGAAAGCATTGATTTATTACACTGTAACACTGATGCGAACAACACCACGTACCTTTCATCTAAAAAGACAGGACTTATAGAACACGACATACCGTTAATTTTGATGCCAGCTCGAACAGGGAAGGAATTACTGCCGAAGGGATCCAGAGAGCATGTTAAACCAGCCCTGCAGAGTAATGGACACACTTTGTGGCTGTTACTTTACACCCTATTGATCCTTAGGAATAGGAACGTACCTTGACAGCTAATTTGGGCTATCAGAGGCGTCTCAATATCTGTGTATGCATGTTAGTGCAGGAGAAAGGGGTGTGATTACTCTTCTGGGGGTGAGGGTTGCAGTTTCACTGCTCTAGAGACAGCTCTCCCTTTGCACAGGTTCAGCAGGTGAGTTGACTCAATGGAGGCGATTCCCAGCACCCTGGGAACTCCATCCCCAAGCCAGACTTTCTCCTGGCAGCCAGACAGAAATGCCTCCCTGGAAGAAGTGCACACCAGAAAAAGGGAGATTAGTCCAAGTGCTCTGGGAACAGCCAGGTAAGCCAGCACTTTGCAGGGCTGTGGCTCCACAGAACAGCCCGTTTGCAGAAGGGCTCCTTGCTGCCCAAGTACAGTGTGACGGGTTATAGGATCACTTCTGCCCCATCCCAAAGTTAATCTGCTTTCTAAACCTATATAGTGATAGGGGCTTTTCTGCTTCTAAGAGAGCACCATGTACAATCCCAGAGCCTATTCCAGGTCCTGGAGAGGAGAAACTGGCAGTGCTGAGGGTAGTATTGATGTACAGATGGAGGAGAGATGGGGATGGATAGAAGGGAAATGGAAAGTGATGCTGAGTGTAGAATCCCAGGGTGGGTATAGTCAGGGTTTTGATGGAGTGATCTATGCCTAGGAGAACCTGTTCCAGGTTCTTGCACACTAAATTCATCCCTCTTGTACACTCACACCATCAGGACCAAGTGTCTGGAAAAAACCAGAGCAGCTCTGTGTAAGAAGGAAGGTTGGAGGGATGTCATCTTTGTAACGAAGCTGGAGCAACATGGAGTCGAGGCTTACATGTGGATTTTGCCCCGAAAGCCCTGCCCTCCTGCGGGCTGCTGGACAGCTGTGCATGGCACTGTGATATCCTGATGTTTCTGTTATTTAATTAATTAACTGGGTAGCAGAGATGAGAGCACGGGGACTTTAGTCAGCAGTGGGGGTACCAAGACACAAAACCAGCACTGGTGGATGACAAACTGATTTATGCTCACAGGTAACATGAAAGTAACTGAGGTGTCCGTGTTTAGGAGGGGCCAGCAGCCACAAAAGCCATCAGAGAACAGGCCACACAGGTCTCCAGAAGGTATTTGGGGTTAAGCTGGTACCTTTGCTGGTAGGAACCCATGTGTTGCCTGTCCTCAAGGTGTTGCCTAAGCTTTGACATGTGGTGGACACATTAGAAATGTGCATGGAAATGTTCTCCTGGGACCCAGAGCCACGTGTGAGACCCGGGTGACTGACCATGTCGTTGGACACCGAGCAGGAGCCTGTGTCCACAGTGAAAACTTCCCCACGTCTCCCAAAACTTTTGCTGGACACACAGCACTGAGTTGCTGGAGCTGAACAGCCCAGTGGTACCCACTGGTTTACAGAACACTTTGAGGCACCCCCTGAACCTTCCCCGAACCTAGATGATTTAAGTTCGCCCTGCCCTTGGTGGCAGGTAGGACAAACAACCCTAGCCAAATCTTTTTGGAGCATCCCAGCTCTGGGTCCTGACCCCACAGCAAAGGAATGGACTGAGTGATGCATCTGTTGCTCTCCTGCTGCACTTCAGGGTTCAGTGGTTTTTTTGCTTCAACAACTGCTAAAGAAGGATTCTTGCTGGAGACTTTTTTACGAGGAATATTTGCTTTTGCCACTAGGAGGAAATTTTGTCCTGTTTATGCTAAGATATAAAGGAACATTTCTTGTGCATCTTTGCAGTCTCACTGGGAAGCAAGAGTGAACCACTGAGCAAGAAGGGCATTTTGTGACAGAATCCAGGCCCGCAGCACAGTACTGGATACCTAGGGAATTGTGGAAGACCAAACTGGGCTGATCCTGCATAGCCTGCCCTTGGGAAACCTCTCCTTCAGGCCCCAGTACTTGGGAATCTCTTGTTCTTCGAAGCCTCAGGGTTCACTGCCCCTTTCAAAATGTATTAATTCTCTTCCTTGCTGAGTCTATATTTAACACTTACCAGTGGGTAAAACACCACTTGTGGATGCTGGAGATCTTGGTTCTCTAACCTTGGCCCTGTGAGATGGATGCTTGGTCAAAAGGCACTTCTGTGCCTCAGCTTTCCCAGATGATGACTGGGAGTGAGGGATTGGGAAGGGAAGTCCTTCCACGTCTGTGACGCCACGTACTCCGCAAGAGCATGACATTAATGAGTGCAGTTTACCTCTGTAGCTGTCAGTATTTGCATAAATGTCCAACACCCTTTAAATCCTCCTCTCTTTCCCCCTTCAACAGGCTTTTGGATGAGGAACTTAGCAGGTCAATTGTGTGAAAACTGAGTGAGAAGCATCTTAAATGTCCAAGCCTCTGAAACAGCATAGGAGCTCCTAGGAAAGCTGATCCTGGTAGGGATTTTTGGACCAGTGCTGGTTCTGAGTTTTCTCTGAGCTGGCCATGTCTTCTCTCTCTGTAAAAACAAGCTAAAATCCTCTAATAGCCCTCCTCAAAAAATAACCCCACAAGACGCTAAACAAAGCAAAATCATTAAATTTGAACCCAATGAATATTTAAGTTTCCTGACTCTTGGGTAAATATTAGATAGATTCCCAATTTCAACCTGAAGCAGTTTATTCGGCTGCTGTTCACAAGTCAGACACAGCAATAATCAAAGAAATCTCTTTTGATTCAGGTTGGGTAATATTGCCTGAGGGGTAACATCATTTTCATTTCCACACATCCAGCACTGGCACAAAACGGCATGGACAGGTATGAGAAATGGATCATGGATCCTTGGTTCTAAAATTCCAGCTGATAGTTTCTTTTTTTTATGTGTAAATAATAATTACCAATAAAAACGTTGCTTGAAAAGAAGAGAATGTGAAAAGAAAAACGCCATTGCATTTGATAAAGCAAAATCCTTTGCAGTACTGCCAAAAGAAAAAAAATATAAAAGAAAGAAAGAAAAACCAAAAGAGAGTTAAAACAAATATAGCTGTTAAATAAAAGATCCAGGTACCAAAGAGCAAAATTTAATGAAAGCCAAAACTGTTAAATATGGAATCCTGTTGAGAAAAAATGTCAATGTCTTTAAGAGTTTTACCATTACTCTATTTTTAAGAAAAGTGTAGTAAAAATACATATTACAAGTTTACATTTTCCACGCTTTTGTCCTATTCATCTTTTTTCTTTTTTTTTTTCTTTTTTTTTGTAACCCCTCCACTGATCAAAAGCCTTTGACAGCTGCATTTCACATCTTCATGTCACAGGTGGCCAGTTCTAGCACTGCTGCTGCTCACGAGACTGTCCAGCTGCTGTGACCTGCGCCACGGGGTCCTGTTCCTGGAGGAGGATGGGGCACTGGTGGGTACCAGCAGCCTGTTCCCACCACACTGGCCTGGGACACGACAAGAGCTGGGTCAGGAGACTCATCTGAGGGCTCTGGGCATGGAAACAGGAGCTTGTCCTGTTAAGGATGCCTCTACTTGAGCTAGCGTTACACAGAACTGAAGTTAAAATTAAGAAAAGCAGGTTAAAAATAATGATAAACAGAAAGCACCCTGAAGTGGTGTTTGGAGTGGTTGATAACAGAGTTCATGTTCAGCAATGAGAGATGAAGATCGCAATGTTCCCAGTTCTGGAGAGAGGAAAACACTGGCACAAGACATGCTGTGCCCAGGCTTAGGAGCTTGACTCTGACTTGCTGGTCTCCAAATTGTTGCATGACAAGTGGGTAAGTGGAGCAGATGCTTCAGACCAGGCTGGTGTTAAAGGTGGTAAATGTATTGCACAGTCATACACTATTGGAAACTGGTATTCACACAGCTTCCAGTCTGACTTCCAGATTCTCCTCATAGACCCGTGCCAGTCATTTGCCTGCATCATTTTCTCTTCACCTTCCTCCCTTCTTTCACGGCTCCTCTCTTGCTACATTGCAAAAAACAGCAAAGAGTAAAGAAAATGAGAAAAAGCAGCTCAGAATGCTCCAGTAGCAGCTCAGTCCCTGGACAGGTATTTGTCGGACTCTGTGAGAACCTTTGAACTTTATTTGCCATCAGTGAGATGGGACCAGGCTAAGTGGGCTCACTGTGGCCCCTGCCCCACAGATCTTCTCCCTCACCAGATGTTCCCCTGGGAATCCTTCACTTGAGGATGTCACACCCCTGAGGTGTCTCAGGCCCAGCAGGGTGGGAAGCATTTGTCTGTCCATGCCCAAGGTTCACAGAGTGAACCTTTCGTGTGGTTCTGGAAAACCATTCTTGCCCCCTTGATCTCCAGGCCTGTGGCTGGACCCTCAGCTGCCTGTCTGGCACCGTGGGTTTCTGCAACACCAAGTTTGGGGTCAGCAACCTGCTTTCCTGGCTTGTGGATGCTTCCCCGGCTTTGTGGATGCTTCCCCCTCTCTACGGATACGAGTGGGAATCTGCTACGGTTGGCTTTGTACCCACACAGGCCACAGCTTGATGGGGAGATTGAGCGTGACCAGCACTGATGCTGCTGAATGCCATGGTTGCTTGAATTAAGCTCTTGTAGGATCTCCTCCTTGGTTTGCTTCAGCAGTTCCTTCCAGGAATCCATTCTGGCCAACTATCTGCAAAATGTCCCTCTCAGTTAGAAAAGAACGGCCATGAAGGGATTTCAGAGCAGGAGGGCAGGGCTGTTCCCGTGGCAGCCCCGTGACTCCTGGCACGTTGCGCTGGTTCATAGGCAGCTGTCCAGAACTGGATGTCCGGAGATGGTCTATTCCCGGCTCGAGGTGGTTCCCTTATGTGACCACCAGAAAGGGAGCACACACAGAAGCTAAGCAATGAAGAAATGGTTCACGATTGCTTATTAGCCCCCAATAATCTGGGCAGGAGAGTCACACGTGAGGGGAATACCACATTTACTTTCCCTGTTCAGCAGCCGACCGTGATCTTAGACCGACCCTCTGCTCCAGTCTGCCACTCTCCACTCCAGGCATGTGATTCTCCTCTTGACTCACCACTCATCATCTCTGGAAGAATTGCTTTGTCCTCACGCTACCTGGGGTTTCCAAACTCACCCATGACTTTGCCCCCTGTATAACAGCCTCTTGTTCTTGTTCAGGTTTCTTCCTGCACCGAGTCCTTCGTGCTGCAGGGAGAGCCGGGGGCAGCTCCGTCTGCCTCGCTGCGATAACTCCACAGCCCGAGTTCACCACAGAGCAATGAAGGCAGGATCACGATGGACAAAAGAGGTCAATGCTGACGCTCTGCACTGAGTTCAACTTGCCACGTATCTGTTTTTCTTTTTTTGCTGTTAGTAGCTCAGACGTTGTGGTTTGCATCCCAAACTAAACCAGATTGAAGGACTGAGCAGGGAAGGGGGAAAGGGCTGATGTTACCCTGACACCACAGGAATTAGTAAGAAAAAATATATATATTGCACACACTAAGACTTATTAACAACCAAGTTAAAACAAAATGGCATAGTCCTCATTAGTGTTCCAGTGGTTCTTTGATCAGGGATGGTTCACGAGTCTGTAAAATCCCATTACACTCTCCTTATTGCAGTACAGACCTGTTTCTGTTCTCCTGCCAGTGGATCTGTTTGCAAATAAAAAGGGAAATTGATTTGATTTCCTTGAGAAGATCCATCCAATTGTCCCTTCTGTCGTCATCGTTTGTCTTGTTGGTGTTGGGTATGTTTTTTGGCTCTGGAGGGGTGGAGTTGGGCTGCCCCTGCTCTCACCCAGGCAATGGGTCAAAAGGCCAATTATAATCCCGTAGCTCCCAGGGACATGCCAGTGCTGTGGCTCATGCATGGGATCGTCTGCATGGATTTGGGGAAATCGTGGCTGACCACACGTCCATTTTCTCCACTGCCTCCTGCTGCAGCCGGCCTGGGAAGGGTTGATGTCCGTATGGCTTCGTTGATTGATTGCTGTGGGATTAAACAAAAACCCTTTTTAGGAAAGACGGGGGGGTCTCCCCCTGTCCTTTGCAATGTTGGAGAAATTACAGTAATAACCAGTGTTGTCTTTCTGTCGCTGTTCTCCCCTTCCTTGTCTCCATTCAGACTCTCACTTTCTGCATGTCCCCACTGCATCTGCTCTGTTCATTCACACCTCTTCTACATGCAAAATTAAATGTTTCAGCAGTATTTTGGGGTATAAAGCATCAGTGCCATATGCCAAAAACCTCTTTGAACTCTACAACATAAGAACAGTCATCCTGGATCTGAGCAGAGGTATTTTACACACTTCCCCCATAGAGATGCTATTGCTACTCCAGGGCTGTTATGCACGGTGGACTCTGACTCACTGCAAACATATGTTTAACTTGCCTCATGTGAGAACTTGAGCATGTGCCTATGTTTTTGTCTACACTGATGACTGAGGTAACTAGGAAATGCAAGCCTAATTCAGGAAACCAAATTTCGTCTTCCTGTTCCAGATACATCCAAAATGTTCTCTGTCAGAGATCTAAGGAAACCACCTGCTTAGAACAATTCAGCTAAAAGATAAAGCCAATTTGGTTTCTTTGCATTCAAGCTATCTCCAAGGACACTGTCATTCTTTCTGGACTGGGATATTCAGGTGAAGAATTATCCATAACAGATAAATCCGGAATAGCTATTCAAAGTCAGTCAACTTAGTGCCTTGCCAGGCCTGGAGCAGCCTCCTGGGCTGGTGGGATGTGCAGCTCACTCAGGGAATCTGTAAGAACTGGCTCAGCAGAGATTGGGATCAGAGGAACATCTGGGCTACATCCCAGAGAGAGCCTGGGCTCTGCTGACTGGCTTTGTGGGGCAGCCACTGATGGTGGGAGTCAGGGACAAGCTTAGAGCTGGTGTTAACATTGGGAGCGTTGATTTGTTCCCGTGGGATTGGTTTTAACCTGGCAAGAACACCACAAACTTGCACTGACGTGAGTTAGTGAATCATTTCAAAGAACACAAGGGAACCAGCACCAGGGCACAGTCTCCTTAAGACTAAAATTATGGAGCTATTGCATTCTGTCACTTTTTTGCAGTGCATTTGTGCCATACCTAGCTTTACAGTGGGCACAAATTATAATCTAATCTTTGTAGTTCCAGGGACACTATTTGCTCATATTATTTTACACCTGTGCTCAAGGTACCTCTCATTGCCTGTGGAATTTCCTGAACCTCAATGGGAAAAGAGCTGTAGCACATTTTCAGTGCATTAGAAATGTTGTTATTGCTGACAAAACACTGAGCGTGCTGTGAAATGGCGACATAAAACCCAAAGAAGCAGTTGTTTATTTTCCTTTTGATTCTGGGTGAGCTTCAGTGAAATAAAAACCTATCTGGATTTTTTGAAACTCACTGCATACTTCATATGCTCATAAGAAATTCCATGCTCATGGGAGAGGTCAAGATGAGGAAGACAAGGGATATGTTACATATCCCACTGCCTCCTTGTACAGCACTATATCTGTATAAGGGATTGTCTTGCTCCACAGATGCTGCATTAAATGTCTATCTCCAAGGCTCTCAAATCTAATCCACTCTCGACACGACACTTGAAAATTCAGGCACACCTCAGAATTTAGGGCTGAAACAGATCTCCTGGGCTGTTGGAAGTAAGCTTCTGCAAGATCATGACAGGGTGGACTTAAAAGAACCTTTACATTGGAGGCCAATTTCTCCCAAAGAGGACCCAAAATTCTGGAATTTGGAAGCCCACATCACCCATTCCAGGGCAACAATGCTCTGAGCATATATTGGTTTTGTCAGCCTGGAAACGGTGCCAGCAGGGTGCCAACAAAGGGAACAACAGGATGTGAATCATTACTGCACTCCTCCAGTTTTATCTTGCTGTTAAGAGCCTGGGTTTGGGGATTTTTTTCATTTTGCAGCAATGGCTGTATCACACCAGCCCCAGCACACTTCATCCATGCTGCACACACATTGCCATAGTCTGCCTTCATTAATTTTAAGGAATTTCAATGTGTTTCTGTTGCCTCTTGTGGTATGGTTTTGCTCTGTATCTGGATTTTGAATTAACATTCTGCCACATGTGTGATCTTGCATCGGCTCCCCATGACAGCCCACTTGACCCTCTTTCAGCTTCCTCAGATGCTCCTATTCCTTTCTAGCAAGTCGAGTGACACAGTCACTTCACTGTCCCTATGTCTTGGCTTTCCACCCGTGGTCTGGGCTGCATCCGTCTCTGAAGGCAGCTTTGGAGCCGGGGGAGGATCAGAGAGAAGGTGTGAAAGGCCGTGGAATGGGTTGCCACCTTCATCCGCTTTGATTCACTTCTGGACTTGTAACAAAACTCGATTAAGGCAACCAGCATGGCGAGTCCGAGCCCACCGATGAGGATATAGAAAACCCCCGCCACATTGCTGAGACTCAGCGCGCTCGTCTTGTCCTGGAGGAAGAAGGAGAAGGGAGGGAAAGGAGGGCACACAGGAAAGGAGAACAACAAAATTAGTATGGAATCGCTCTGGGAAGGATGCTGCACATTATAGCAGTACTGGCATTACATCATCTTCCTCTTTAAATGAACAAGTGACATTCCTAAGAGCATTTTTAAATTTTTAATTCAGTGTCTAGTAAATCTAACGTTTCCCTCACACAAACAAATAAACATTTCCTCAGCAATGTGACTCTTGGTAAAGGTTTGGGATCTCTGTTTTTCAATCAGCTAACTTAAACGCTTGTTTTACCCAAAATGTCTAGTTTGAATTATTGATTAAAGGAGGAAAAAAATGTGAAGTTTTCCTCCTCTGTGACATTTGCTTGTCCCTGATGTCTCGCCTGAAATAACCTGTTCTCTTGGAAATGCTCATTCCTTCATTCCTAGATTGTTTCCCCCGCAAATCCTGTTGCTGAGCAACACATCGAAGTGGAAGGGCTTTTTTCTTTTTTTTTTTTCTTTTTCTTTTCGATTCTGGGGTTGAGGTGACACCTGAGCTGTCCTCAGAAACTCATTTGATTTCTATGTAATAAGGCAGTTATTTCATATGCAATCAAGACCTGCTGATGCATGTCTAAGCTAATTATTTGGTTGGCAATAAATAGGGCTATGAATGAGCCTCAACTTTCAGTCAGCAGCTACGTTCTGATTTCACAATTGCCTAATGAATTGTCACGGCTCTCTAGGGAAGAGACAATGCTCAGAAAGACTCATTTCACTGTGAGGGAAACCAAGTTCCCACATCTAACCCTGATGTCACCCTGTGTAGCTTTCAAAACCTTCTCCTCCACGATGACCAGGTTGAGTTGGGGTGTGAGGATAATCTGGGCAGCAACAGGATCCCAAACTTGGCTCATCTCCATGTGCAAGGCTCCTGTTTCTAGGACAGGCTTTCTCTGCAGTGAACCAGCCAGAGTCCCCTGCTCCATGCTTGCTGCTGCTCTGCAATATTGACTTGATACCTATTTGATGGTAGAGATTCCCCAGGGCCAGCCCAACAGCTCAGTGCAAATCTGCTGGAACGACCAGAGTCTGAGCAGCACTGACAGCCCTGCTCTGCAGATGTGGGAGGAAGATTGCATGTGGCTCATCTGAGATGCAGCCACACAGTTAAAGGATAACATCGATGCCTGTAGAAAGTGTCTGCAGCTGGTAATGAAGCCTCTGCACAGTTCTTGGTGTTCTTCCCTGCTACTCCGTGGACACGTGGACTGGTGGGTGGCACAGCCTGTTCCTTGCCCTTGTAGGACAGTTGATTCTCTTGCTTTTCTTGGCAGGCTTTACAGGAAGAAACCCACAGTTTTTGGGAAGGGAGGAGATTAAGGAAATGGAAAAGGATAGTGGAGTGACGTTGAAAGGGTCCAAACTGGAACATCAACATGAGCATGGAAGGTTTCAGCACAGGGCAGTCTGCCTGACACTGGTACAGTCTTTCAGGCAAGTATGTTTTGCAAAGGATTCTGTCTTTTTCCATATTAGGGTTTGATGGCAAAAAGGTCAACCCTCAAGGCATGAAAACATCTCAATTTTCACAATTAAAAAATCTGCTGTAACAGAAGGGAATGTAGGGGTTTTTTTTGCTTTAGAAGAAAAGTGGGTTCCAGTCAAGAATGGTAAAAAGATATTTTTTCTTCTATTTCTCTGTCATCTGACCCACTGCCCATGTGAGCTGCCAAGCTTCTTCCCAGCTGGAGTTCCCACCGTGGGCTCCGCTACCATAGGGAGCAATTTTCTGTCCTGAACCCTCTGCTGAAAGATGCAGAGGTTCTTATGGGGCCATCCCTGCTGAGTTTCAGTTGCTGGAAAAAACTCCACGAGTGACCTCATTTTCTGTGCTTTGCTGATTGATCGCTTTGACAAGGGACTCGTTGCTGTCACGGTGTGCTGGTGGAAAGGTTGGGATTCTCCCTTGTACAGCCTTCATGCACTGGTCAGGTTGTAATCTTGATGCTTCCTGTGTGCTCTCCGTAATGAGAGATTTTTGCAAATATCCTCTTAATTTCTGCAGTTTCAATATTTGAAAGATTATTTATCTGGTCTTTTCTAATCTGCCTTCATGCAGTTTTTCCCCGAGGCTTGACTGTATATTGTTCAGTCATCTCTTCTCTGCAGATTGTTGGGTGCACTTTTAAGCATCAGTTGGGAAGTACTTGGGGTTTTTTAGTGGAGATATAGAAGAGCAGAGCAATTACTCTGAGGAAACTGTGTTGCAACGTATCAGGTACTTTGCCTTTTAAAATTCAGTCTGAAGGAGCTGCCCCGGCTTCAGGGAGGGATAAAGACACTAAAAAGGGGCTGCCCCTCCTCAGCATTCTAATCTTTTAGCCTGGCTCCTTGATGAAATGTGGCTGATTAGCACATGCTGTATGCTCAGAGGGAAGAATGGGGACAGGGATGCAGATGGAGCAGCCTGTTTATCTGTGTACTACTAATAATTGTCCTTTCACCTTGATTTAACAGAAGGGTGGAAATCTCCACAATATCAGGAACCCCCCAGCTTTGTGTGAAAGGATGACACTGTAGACAAAAGAAAACCTATTGATGCTCTCCTTCAAATAAATGGATCAGTGCAATCCATACATAGGTCTTTGACTTGCAGCCATAGATCCTTAGGGAATCTGCCTTCCTTGGCTCTCTTGGGAATGGGAATACATAAATTTCAGGGTTTATTTGCCACGATATTTATTTCTACCCCCAGTTTGGGATTCATGGTCCAATGAGCCACCTCCTCAGCTGGCTGCAGTGGCAGAGCAGTCTGGCAACCAGGAAAGGCTGCTGGTTCTTGATTCCCACTTTCCTCCTCATGCCAGCAGCAAAACAACCAGTACGAGAGAGGAGATGACCCAAAGCCGTTTCCTGCACCACCACTACAATTCATTTTGGGGCTGTTATGTTTTTCTTGCATTTACTTTACAGTAGCATTATTATTGTTATTGTTATTACTCTTATTACTGCTATTCCTATTATTACTGTGACAATCTGGGTGAACTGAACGTTGTCTTATCCAGAAGGAAAAGGAAAGCATTGAGAGGCACAGTGGTGGGCAAAGCTGCAGGGAGGGAAAAAGCAGCCTGAGTTTCACTTGTGCTTCCTTAGTAAGGTTTCTCCCGAGGAGCCAAAGGCAGATTCCTGGGGCACTGAGGAATGCTGAGCTGCAGGAGCATGGCTGATGGCACAGCCTGCTACCATGAGCCCCTGTGGTGATGCCTGACTTCTTGCTCATCCCCCTTTTAATATCCTTTTTCTTCCTTCCCTCTCCCAGCAGGACACGCAGAGATGTTCTTTGGGCAGGAGTGACATCTCGTTGCTCCCATCAGCTGCAGGACCAGACCCACACGAAGGGTCAAAAGCCCTGAGTGCCCCACCGAGGCTCTGCCTGCTGTTTCCACGCATGATCCTGCCCTAGTGATGCTCATAATAACAAAAAGTCCCGAATTATTCTATCTGCTTGAGAGGACACTCCCCTCCTCTCTGCTCAGGCTCTGTGACACCAGATGCTCTCCTGCAGAGCTGCCCATCACCGAACCAGCTTGTTAGTGGGAGTGTAAATGTCACTGCTCGTCTCCCGCAGCAGCAGAGCCCTGACGTGGGGGGAAGATTGGCAGGTGAAAAGAGAAAGAAAATCCCATCTTCCCAAAAGAAAAACCCATCTTCCCAGCCTCGTTGCTGCAGCAACCAGGCACCTTCCCGTCTGTTACTCTCAAACATGGCACCGTGTCCATCATCCCCTTTGTAATTATTTGATCCTTGTTGGCTGACAGGCATTAGGGCCAAATTTGCCCAGTTTCCCAGCAGGGCTGGTCCCTTCTGTCACCCTGTGTGAGCAGAGCCTGTTGGCAGCACAGGGTGATGGCACCTTGAGTTGTTGCAGTCTCCAGAAGATGAACTGTCCTTAGAGCAGGTGGCAGCTCCAGAGGCTGAGCTTTTACCCCAGAGTTGGGCAGACTTTAGTGGGGTAAGGCCTGAAGCTCAGCAATGAAGGACGTAGCCCTGGCCATTGTCTCAGAGTGCTGCCAGGGGATGTGCAGGAGCACATGGATGGCTGGGGATGAGGCTGCTCAGCATAAGACACCTTTGATTTGAGAACCTGCCAATTCCCTGCAAAGCCAGGGCAAGGCACTAGCAGGATTTGTTCCTTT